>JAAROE010000183.1:0-38736 GCA_036365135.1 Miichthys miiuy | reverse complement strand
CAATTCCTCATTTCCTCCCGATGGTCGTTTCTTTCCCTGCGATGGTGAGAAAGTTTGGCCAATCAACAAAGGCATCCCAAATTCACCGAGTACACGGCGGTGACACTGTGGCCACTCACTTCAGCATTAGCCAACGGAAACTGGTGAGAAGACTGATAAAAGCTGCAGCTTGGAGCCTGACCCTGAGATCCTTAAACTGAGACAGAAATGTTTGCCTATCAGTCAGAGCGCATTTAATTTCATTCTTGTATGTGCTCACACATAAGCTACACATCTGGGCGGGCCATAGCATTGTGTTTTAGAGGGCAGAGCTCTCGTCGCCCAGCTGGACATGGGTTTGACCCATTGTGTTCACGAGGTCAGACTTGTTGAATTTGGACCAGTCTGCTGTCCCTCCTCTGGGACAGGGTCATTTAGAGCTTGGAAGTGGAATAACCAAGCCTGAAGAGCAAACTTTACTACAGGAACCGGCACCAGAAAAACACTCACATAACGCACATAAAATTTTTAGAGAGCTTAGAAAGTAAAATGCGTCCTCTACGAAGGAAAAGTGGTGTTCAAAACTTTAAGTTTGTCCTCTGTAAATATTTTTCACCGCTATTGTATGACAGTTTGTTGGAGAGTTAAATACAGATTGATCGATGGTGAGATTAGAAAAGAGAGCAGTGTGTTTAAATGGTGAGAAGATTGAACTGTTTGGAGTCACTACCTGCATTTGTGCTTAAGGCTTCCCCACCATGTCCTGTTACAACAAACCAAACCACCGTCCTGTGTCTGTGGGAGAACTCGGTTGTTAAAGGGGCCTCTATTGTTTTGTGCATGTCTGGTGTTCAGATCTCAAGCGCGTGTGGCGCTGGTGAATGCAATATAATAGCATTTCTTTAAAAAAATATATATATATAAAAATAAACTATTTCTAATAGCACCTCGAAATTCCAGATTCCATTTATCTGTTTTAATGTAAAGTACTTCTATTTCTGTTGGTAAAAGGATTTTTCCTGTGAAATATTAGAGAGGTTCCCAGGCTGGATGGGCTATTTAGTCCCTCCAGTTGGTCTGTGTCTCCTACCAGTTGGACGTGCCTCCAAAGGAAGGCACCCAGGAGGCATCCTAATATTAATCAGGCTCCTTTAGACGTGAAGGAGCAGCAACTCTAATACAAGCTCCCTCCAGATGTCCGAGCGACTAACCCGAACTACTTCCTGCCTTGTTTTCCCGCCTGTTTTTGATTATGCACCTGTCCCTTCATGTCCTGCCTTCAGTTCGTGTGTTTCCTTTGTCTGTCTGTTATGTGTCTGCCTGTTTTCCTGCCTCTGTTTCCACTTTGTGTTCTGGATTTTGGTTGTTGAGTTTGTGTGTTTTTACCTGGATCTCCAGCCAGCTTTTGGTTTGTTTTGTGTTCCTCTGTGTTTCAACCCTGACCAGTAAGTGATTTAAGTTTCTTTTCCATGCTCATACCTCTATGTCTGCATTTGAGGCCACTCCTGAATGGTGACAATCTCTAAGGTTGAGCCCAGACACTCTGTTCAAATTGTTCAATCTCTGTAAAGAGTCACAAGCCAAAAAAAGTTGGGAACCAGTAGTACCTTTCATGTATGTTGTTTATTTATTCGTGCTTTCATTATAAAATTCTTTTCAATCCTGTTTCATGATCCTGTTGTTGCTAATTGCACCAGATGTACAGTATGTTGTTAATCAGTTCGAAGACTGTGTATTGCTGCCACCTGTGTGTGTGGCCTGATGTCTAACATTAGGTATGCCGGACGAGGGCTCTGCACGAAACGTTAATGCACATTAAATATTTTCTGAACGAGTCACTGTGTGCAGACGCTCGAGCTGCCTTATGTGTCGGTCTGATGCTCTAGAACGAGGATTACCGGATGACCAGGATTGTGTTACGTTTCTGAGAATACTTGAATAACAGAATTGTAGCCAAAGAAAAGAAGCATAAAACAAAAAGGAGAGTTCAAATTATAGGTTAGTTTGGACTGGAGGGAAGTGGAATCCTTAGCCAACATTCACATTACCTGTTTTAGACACTGGCTGGTTGTTTATTTCCAATTTGATTTAAATAAATTAGTGACAGTTTATATAGGCCGTGCATTTACAATAGCACACTGTTACTAGTCTGTGTGAATGCAGAGTCAAGGCTAAAGATGGTAAATGGACTGCCTTTGTGCTTTTACACTACCTATCTCATTCACACACATTCATACACTGTTGGCATTAGCTGCCATGCAAGGTCCAAACTGCTCATTAGCTTCAGGGCAAACCATTCGTGCGTATTCACACACTGATGCAGCCTTCAGGAGCAATTCGGGGTTCAGTATCTTGCCCAAGGACCCTTCGACATGCAGCCTAGAGGAGCCAGGGATCGACCACCGATCATCTGATTAGTGGATGACCTGCTCTACCTCCTGAATAGTGACTCCAAAACTCTTGGATGAACTGCTTGAAGAGATTTGCTTATTTATGACTACGCTGCGACCTTTCTGTGTGGAGTTTGCATGTTCTCCCCATGTCTGTGTGGGTTTTCTCCGGGTACTCCGGCTTTCTCCCACAGTCCAAAGACATGCAGGTTAACAGGTTAATTGGTGTCTCTAAATTAGTTGTTTGGTTCTATGTGCACTGTGATGAACTGGTGGCGACTTGTCCAAATTGTACCCCGCCTCTCGCCCGAAGTCAGCTGGGATAGGCTCCAGCCCCACTGATGAGGATAAGCGGTCACAGATGATGGATGGATATTTTAGTCATTTCTCCCTTTGTTTTTTAAACCTTATGTTTTAATTCAGTATTTTATCGTACTGCTGTCTGTTTTTGTAAAGCAGTTTAATCCTCTGACACATTATGACGCTGCGTGCTTGTATTATTTCTAATAAAGCTTTTATAGTTCACAACATTTTCCCAGAACAATTCTCTCTTTTGAAATCTTGATGGATGTGTATGACACAGACATTTTACAGGACCAGACTGTGAATCAGGAAACAGAGTAACCTGGCAGCTTCATGTAGTCTGGGTTTAAGACAGAGAGGAGAGAGAGAGAGAGAGAGAGAGAGAGAGACAGGGGTGAGAGACCAAGCATGAATTGTTCTCACCAGTGAAGAAGGAAGTGGAAGGGAAATTTCCTCTCTGTGCAACGCCGGGCACCATGGGAGGGAGAAGAGAATCGACGTTGCACACAATGGAGAAGGGGGCGGGTGGAGGGCAGACAGGAGGCGTTAATGGAGAGAGGATGTAAGTGCTGTGTGCGCCTGGATATGAGAGACTGGATGAGAGAGACTGAAGTTTAGGATGACTGCCGACGAGCTGAGATGATGGTTGGAGACAGACAGGAAGTTAAAGGACCGCCTCCATCAATCAACATTGTGCATTGTGTTTCTTTGTGTTTTTTGTTGTTCCCACAGCTTACCTCATCAAATTAGTGATTTCCTTGATTTTTCCCATAATGAGCCACCTGTGGCTGCCTTGCATTCATTTCATTGTTCATTATTATTATTGTGTTTTTAGTGCAGCCACACGGTCTGATGAAACGTGAAGAGGAAAATGAGAAATAGATGATTAAATGAGCTAAGATCAAATAAAGGAGTTATAAAGTGAAATATTTAATAGTTCGAATGAGTGAAATTTAGTTTTAATTTATTTGTTTCATCAACTGATTGATTGTGAAAGAAAATATATTAAAGACGTTTTCTATTTTTACCAACTGATCAAAGAAAAAGTGCTAAAAGAAAATCTTTTCACATTCAACAGTATTTTTTTATTAATGCATTGTTTGTTTTTAATCTGGTGTCGTGAAATGCTTATCAACTGGTATGAACCTAAAATAAAAAGACTTATCCGTCTTTTAGTTTCTTCCCACAGTTCCAGACCAGTTCAAACATAATAGTAGTTAGTAGTTCCAACATAATATGCCAGTTATCACAGCTCAAGGTCACAAATATTTGTCTGGAACAACGTGCTTGTCTAAGGACACTGCAAGTTGGAAAAACAGGAGGTCATATGAGAGAAAAAACAGCTTACAACCCATATAAGTTCATAAGAAAAAAGGCGCACACATCTATAATTTTCCATCACACTGGCAAAGGCGTAGGGTTACACTGACCTGTAAGGTTCCTCCACCTGCCAAATCCCATTTTAACCTCACAACAGAAGACTTAGAATAAACATTTTCTCAATCATCTTTTACTATAAGTGATCACGTCCCACATGAACAGACTAGTTCTGTATATGTTTTACATTGTGCTCTTTTGACTGACTTGAAGTGTGCAGGGCTCCGATGGACAAAGTCGATGTAATGGATTTATATGAGCGATCTAAATTTAGGACATGACAGTAATTTAAAGAGGAAAAATCAATCTTTCATAAAGCGTATAATAATTCGAGGCACTTAAGTGGGCGGTTACAAACCGTTAAACTAAGCGGTATCGTCAAATAAACCAATGCATATCTGAACATTTAATTGCAAGGTGTCCTGATGATTGGCAGCATAAAGAATGGACGAGAGCCGTGTGGTGGCTCTGGCTGCCACCTGCCTCTCTCAAGCCACCTGTAACCGCACTTACCTGTCAATCATAGCGAGCATACTGTTAATTATGCATAACTTTAAGCTTTAATATAATTTGAACATGTGAGTTATATAAAACTGTACCAGGCTGTAAACATGTTTATTTCTGCTGTGAAGTTGGACATTTTAACATGGGGGCTTATGGAGACTGACTTTTCCGTAGCCAGCCTCAAGTGGACGTTTGAGGAACTACCAACACCGAACCCACGTCAGTAAAGTCCACACACCTGTGTCAATATGAACACCAGTGGATGTGTGAAAAGGTGATAAATCACCATAGCAATGTTCTAGCATTCACTTTTCTAGTTTCTTAATGGTTAATTATGCTCGTGTTAGCTGAGAGACTTGCAGTGTTGCCAAATAAGCTGTATGAAAGTTGCAAACTTGAAGGGCTGTAAGCAGTGTATGCATCAGTCCTCAGGACGGCCGGTGGAAAAACTCCTGAACTAGTTAAAACCCTCTTACAAAATGTAAACACAGATTTTGATTATTGAGGGTAGCTTTTAGACAAATCCTCATTTAGTAGTTATTTGCTTATTTTGCCAAGGGCACCACCGTCTGATCAAAACACCCACAAAGCAAAGTGCAGGTGAAACTAATTTCATTAACGATGGCTCGGTTCCATTAAGTGTCCCAGTAATGCACAGTGTGCACAATGGGCCCTGGAAGTAGCTCATTTAAATGGAATGCAGTCATTTTTAATGTTATCAGTAACACGTGTACATTTCCTGCTGTGACACGCCAAAATGTCTGCTGTGAAAAAGGTAAACTGGCTGATCGACGGACACGAGTGCAAAGCAAGGCAGGTGTTTTCAAGAGGTAGAAAAGGAACAACATTTAAGAAGTTGATTGGAAGTATTAGTTCATGTGCGCCACGATTTTAAAGGCTGAACCTAAATGCAGACTGTGGACAGGCAGCTAAGGTAAAAACAATTTTTACTGGGAATACGGGCAGGAATGGAGAGATGTGGCAGGCTGAGGTGAGGCAGAAGGGATCAAGGTGGAGGGTTGGTAGAGGAATCCCAGGGATGAGAGCCGAATGATGGGCTTGGTTGAGGGAAGTGTACCCCAAGTGAACCCCAAATTGCTCCCGGAGGCTGCGCCATCAGTGTGTAAATCTGTATGAATGGTTTGCTCCCACTTTGCACTTTGCATGGCAGCCAACGTGGCTGAAAGACTAGAAGGGCAAGGTAAGTATTGACTATTTATGCACAAGCTGTACACACAACTCTGACATATTTTCACCTTTCTATGTATGCATAGTGAACACTGATTTGGTCTCCACCAAGTTGTAAAGGAAATACCTGTTTCTTTAGCTCCACTTTGTTCATCAGCTGGTTGCTAACCTTTTCTCTCTGGTATTTGGTGATAAGCAGGGAGAGTACAATGAGGTCTTCAGGTCTTTTTTTTACAATGAGTGATAGTGATGCTGGTGAGTGAATTAAATAGTTAATAGCGACCATTTAAACATATGACATGACAGTTTTAAGTTCTGAGAATACGTTTTCAGGTGCTTTAACGTGCTACGTTCGTTATTGGTGCTCAGTACTTTTCCTGGGAATCAGTCAGGTGTTGTTCATGGTCTCATAAACTACAGAGGAAACAAAACAAAAGGAGGATGAAAGTAACTGGGATGTTTTGATAAAAGTGAATGAAGGGTGACTAAGGTCCCGGAGAAATGCAGTGTAAGAGGAACACTGTGGGCGTACATATCGCCCAGGACAGGAAGAGCTGCCTGAAGGGTTGGACGTACATTTGAGAGGTGGGTAACACCCTCTCTGTCTCTATCAGGGGAACATATGGCCCGACACAGGATGATTTCATACCTCCAGGTCTCCTCAGTCAGCCAGCCGCCCGACACAATGTTATCTACGGATAAGAGTGCTGCACACACGGTCAACCATCCACCGGCAATAGTTTCTCACACACATTCACTGGGTGTGAGAAATGATTTATATTTTAATGCTGTTTCCTCGAATGAAGCTGAATCACCTAAACAATGACCAGGACGAACAGGAAGTCATAAAGCATTGCGATAGTCAAGCGTATAAGACAGAGAACGTACAAGCCCCCAAAAAAAAATCCAAAACATCCGTGATTCTACTTAATGTGTCCAATCAGCTGGACTTTTTTTATTTATTTGATTTCAAATAATTTCAGTCAAAGGTTGAGCAGGGAGGAAGGGGCTGCTTTGAAAGCCCGAACAGCGTTTTCGTTGCCTTTGGCTGGTGACTGCAGGTTGCATGTCGGCTGTACCCGATGAACAATACCGTCCTTTCATTCATTGTTTGTTTTCAGGGATGTATGGCGGGCATGTAAACACACATACACCCCTCGTCTGTCTTCAGTCGCTGCACACACATGAAACATAAAGGCCGCACAAAGTCAATCTGTCTGCATGCACGCACACACACAGCGGCCGTCTGTCCTCATGTCTGAAGTTAGTCGGTTGTCTTGGGTGAGGGGTCTCGTAGATATCCCTCTTCCTGTATTTGTTAGGCTGCTCCTTCACCGCGGCTGCACACTGGGATGCTGTAAAACCTCGGGGAGGAAAACATGGCATTAAGAGTCCATGTTTCCTCCGGCTTTCTCCACATCTTGATAACCTTGTTCTTAGTAGGGAGGAGGAGGAACTGACAAGGTCCACTGCCGCTTTGTTTGCTTTCATTTTGTTTCAGTCTTTGTAGGGAAAGCACAGGTGGTACTAAAAATATTAACAACGGCTCATGACAGTGTGACACTGAGCTCGTATACGATACATGATAATATATATGATATTTCCATCAAAATGTCTCTACACCTGTGCATGAACCAGGCAAACACATCGCTCCTAATAAAGTGACGTAAAGCTGACGAGGTAAATCCGTTTCAGTGTGCAGGGGTTCATTTTGACTTGGCCTATTTTGGTAATTTCAAAAAGTTTTAAAAACAAATCATTTTTAATTAAGTGCATAGCCAACATAATCACATTTTTTGATAAGGATCCCTTAAATTTGGTGGGACATGTTTGAAAAATAAACTATACACAGATATATCTGTGCTGCTCTAAAATTAGACTTTATTATTTAATATTCTGGTTTGTCTCATTTGCTGTTAATTTAATGTGTCAAATTACTGAGAGAAAGAACATCATAACAAAGAAAATTTGTTCACAGCAGCCATTCTGAGAAGAAATATTGGAGTCAACGCTGGTTTTTCCAATGATAATAATAAGGGTCCTGTTCCATTTATTGCAGCGGCTCACCAGCAACACCTGTGTTTACTCTGCTATTTCATGTCAAATGCTGTTAAAAAGGTGTATTCATTAACAGTAAAACACACCGTTTATCAGCTCCGTATGGCAGCTAGTGTTAGCTTAAGCAAACTTTAAACAAATATTGATTATTAGCATGTCATGTCTTCTAGGGAACTGTATTCAGAAAATCCTCAAACATTCACACACACATTGGGCTGATGGAAGAAAAAAAAAAACAGCGATCAACAAGAACCAAACGAGGTTTAAAGCCATCCTTGACACACATAATAATGCACGTGTGCCCCACATATGCATCCATAACCTATTCATCATCAATGCCTCCAGACAGCGGCATGCTCAGCTGGTAGAAATAGGATCAGTCTAAATCTGTGGACTCAAACAGTGTTGGAAACAGATGGCGCCTTAAGTGACAGATGTCTAAAATACACAATGAATCACAGACCGTCCACCAAGTCAGCTTCTCGCAATCCCTCACCTGTTGGCTCAAAGCTCTGTCACCCTATAATGAGCAAACATTTTGGATAATGATCCACAGCCGTGACCATGTGCTTCCTTCTCGGCTTGTAAACAGAGCAGCACTGGTTTAATTTTAACCTGGTCTGAATGGTAAAGACGTCGATTAGACGAGTGTGTGGACGGACAGTGTTGCTGTACGATTAAATATAGTTTATCACTTGGATCTCAGTTCAATACTACTTTTTAATACTACTAAATAAGGGTTTATTATGGTAATACATGTGTTTATTCACTGTTAATAAATCATTCATACATGCATCACTGACAGATAAGTAACTTAAATCCATTTGTAAGATCAGCATTAAATTTAATGTTGATTAAATTGATCCTGATAAGTACTGATACAGCTTATTCCTAAATTCATATTTCTGACCAACTTTTAATTTACCATTAATTTCTTCAGTAGATTGAATAGGGTTCAAGGCAAAGTCCACAGACTAACATATGGAGAGACAGACGTATTATTAACTCTATTGACAGTAAGAGAAATAAAAATACCACCTGGCCTCTAATGGACATTTCACACCCTTTCGCCTATAAATGGACTTTGATCCGAATGCTCTGCACATAAATATGTTGTCAAACTGTCTTTATTCTTTAGTCTTTATTTAAAGAGCTAGATAAGAGACAACAAACTGTCCTTTTTATCATTTACAACGCAGTAATAAATTATTTATTAACCATTCATAAAGACATGAGTTAATCTTTATAAAGTATGCCGTATTAGACAGCGGTACCCTCAGTTCTTTCAAGTGTTTGAGCTTTTATTGATTTTAATAAAAGGAAAGTGAAAGTGGTGTTTGTTTGTTTTTTGTCCTGACAAGCGTTTCATTAATACAACAAACTAATACACACTAAAATGAAGAAGACAAACGTGCAAAGGCACGAGAAAAGACAAATAAAACTCAAACAACGGTATGAAGAAAGACCGAGAATGTTTTTTATTTTTATTCCTGCAGCAGGATGTTTTTGACTGATGACCACATTTTACCAGTAAATGCAGAGTACTGCAGTAAATGAGTCTGATTGACAGGAAGTCTGCAGCAACAACAACAACATGCCAGTGCTGTGCATCACTCCTGTCAGTGACTTATATTTCGGGCTGACATCTACCAGTCAGTAACAACTAAAACAACCTTGAGCTTCTCTTCTCAACTTTTTCAACTCTGGAGTTTGATGTTACATTTTATTGTCGTATTCTCTGACCGTGTCCCAGACAGAGAAGAGTTGGAGGGTGTATACGAGGTTGGTGATGGCCATTCGGGAGCACGTGTCCATCAAGCCTGGCTTCCCTCGGGCCAGCGAGGCAGAGCTGAAATGGGTTTGTGTCACGGGCAGAATAGCTGGCTGGGGTCAGGCTGGTGGGCGGGTGGGGTGGGTTACACTAATGCATCCTGGCAGTGTGGGCTTTTTCATCAAACACTCAAGTACATACACGCACACTATGTTCACACACATAAACACATGCAGTTGTTGCCTCCTGCTCGCTCTTAACACACTAACATTCAGGCCTCGTCCTGGCACAGAGAAACTCTAAGTGATGAGATTAAGTGAAGTCGTGGAACATCACCTCTTTGTTACAAATCACTTCATGCTGTTATTCTGCGTGAATGCTATTCCACTTCTAAATCGTGCTGATGAGCGTCTGGAAACGTCAGAGTAGACTATAAACTAAGGAAGGCTGCGTAATTAGGAATTAGCAACAGCTTTTCCATCCCTTCAAACACTCCATTGAGCGGTGAAGTTTGACTGAGGCCTGAAGCGATGTTAGGTGCTCCATGGGCTTTTGTTTAAGGAAACTCGGAAATCTTAGTGACGACCGGGAACCTTTTAACGATGCTTTTAGTCTCAGCGTTAGTCCAAGCTGAGGCAGCACCCTGACTGTTTTTTTCTCTTGTAAGAGCAAGAAAGAAAAGAATTAGTACAAGTACAGCAGATAGATTGAATATTTTAGGAGGGATACAGCAGATATGACATTGCAAGGTCAGCTCCTGGCCAGGGGTCTAACAGGGTTTGTCATGAGATCCTAATCACTCGGTTTCTCCTGCTATTTATACATGCAAAAACATTTTCTAGGCTCGGCGGTGAAAGGCGCAGTTGTTGGAGAGAGAGAATTTAACCATTCAGATCACTGATTAGGCCATGACAGTGGCAGGGAGGTTAAATACTGACTAAATGAACAAATGGAAGAATGATTGGTGTCTTTGATTGCACCAGAGTAACAATTTACTGTTCAGTGAGGTTAAATGAAGAGTTTGGATAGTGTTCACTTTCTTGCCGAGAGTTAAACGTGAAGAATGACACCATTCTCGTGTGTGTTCATTAAAAAATGAAGCTAACACCAGAAGATAGTTAGCTTAGCTTAGCAAAAGAACTGGAAACAGGGTGAAACAGTTCATCCGTCTGTGGCCAAAAGTATCAAAATCCCAACAACCTTTAATCTTACACCACTATGGTGAAGGATTAGTGAGGTGTAGACATAAAAACAGTTTGGTTATGAGTTAAAATAAACACTTGAACTAGCTATGAAACATTTTTGGATTACAATTACTACTCTGTTAAGATCCTTCGTCATCATGATTACAGTATAACCGCATGATTAAGGTTACAGGATAATTATGATTAAAAGAAACCAATGTTGACTGTCAGAAGGAACCGGTATATGTACAGTGATACCCTGTGTTAACATCTACTATCGCACTATTTCCTCCAATCATAATTTTCATGACCACTAGAAGACTTTGTCACTTGAACATAACACATAACCCCTGCGCCTCTTCTATCTTGGTTTTCCAAAATCCATCTACAAAGCTCGCTAATTAACACGTTACATCTGGTTTGTTTAATTATAAGAACAATGGTTTTGTAGGCTTGTGTTCTGGATGAATTCCTGGAGTCTTTGCATAAAGACTCTCTAGTTTTGTGCTGAGCTAAGCTAAACAGCTTCAGATGGTATAGCTTCACCAGACGTACGTTGGAGTGGTGTCGTGGGCAAGGAAGCCAATAAGCACATTTCTCAAAGGAAGAGTGAATTTGACAAACCCTCAGGAGAAGACAGATGTAACGTTGGACAGAGTCAAACAATGACACAAATGTAGATTAAAGTCACATCTGTTTATGAAAGGACACTGTCTGTGTGAGTGCTCATATATATATATATATGTGTGTACTTTGTGCCCTTGTGCATATATTGCAGCCATTTGAATGCACGTTTGCCCGTCAGCAGGAGAATCAAACCTAAAAGATTCACATTATGTAACGGCATGTATCTGCAGGCATGCTGTCGAGCAGAGACGGTCGGTAGGCTAAAACCCGCACCACGTGTGGCAGACGAGAAAAAGACAAGGAAGGAAGGAAAAGGGAGGAGGATGAGCTTTTTTTTTTCTGTCTTTGTTTGTATCCCAAAGTTCAGCAAGTGGTTTCAGACCAGCACGAGCTTTGAGAGGAAGGAGTAAGACAGAGTACTTACACCAAAGTCTTTGAGGTAAGACCTGATTTCATGACTGTTTCTTCTGTGTCCACTGGTTCATCTTTAGTTTTTAACTGTGCATCACCAAAACAAGGCTAAAATCACATTTTATTTCATTCATTGATCACTCTGTCTTTGCTTTAACTTCAGAGTAAATCTATCAAAACCACACAGACAAGAGTTGAGAGCTGTAAACCCTTCAAGGACCACACAGTAAATAAGAGCACTCTGGAAGTTGACTCCGGGCGGAATTGCTCATTGATCCCAGAAAACAATTCCACTTCCCCTCCCGAGGAATGCTTCCCAGCAAAAAATAGAGCACCAGGGATGTAAGAAGAAAGGGGAGGAGGAGGAGGAGATGGAGGAGGAGAGACAGAAGGGAGGGACGTGGAGAAACACTCTCGTGATGCCCCTGCTTTTTCTCGTGCCCCGTGTGGACTAACAGTTTGGTGTTGGAACAACACAGCTCAGACGGCATCCTTGAGCCAGCTGATGATCACAAGAAGAAGAAGAAGAAGAAGGTAGCCTCACCATCAAACTGAGCTCATCCTGCATCTCCACCTGCTATTTGTCCACTGAGTTAAAGGAAGACTTGTCTCACCGGGGGACAGATAAGGATTGGATCAGAAACAGCCAATCAGACAGCGGAAAAAGCAGGTAAGCCACCAAATGAACATCAAACGTGACAAAGTCATCAGAAAACTCTTACTGGGGACTCAAAGGATGCAGATATTTGCATAAACATTTTAAGCATCCTACTACAAAGCTACAGCAGTGGACTCAGGTTTAGAGATGAAGTCTCTGAGAAAGAGATGATATCTTGTAGAGATTGTGCAGGAGGCCTGGTGTGCATTAGACTCTCTGTCCTCCCTGGCAGGTACAGTTGTCACCCTCCTCACTCTCACTCCTTTCATCTCGCTCTCTCTCTGCGTCCTCTCCTCATAACTCTCAGAGGAGACACATATATTCAAACAAAGTTCAGCGCTGGATACCTTTCAAATAGAGCCGCCACAAAGCAATGTGTACATACTGTATGACGACTTGGAGAGATATATATATATATATCTCTGTGGTGTCTCAGGGCCAAATTCTGATTTAATGCAATCACAATTTCTTGTATCTACACAGAAATTAATAAAAAAAAAAAGTAGATGAGGTTAGGGTAGTTATTCATTTTCTTGCTGAAATTTCAAGCTGATGATGTTTCTGATGTTGTTCTGTAATAGAGTGCACTAAACTAACTTTTCGTTGGCCCTGACAAGGGCAAGAATTCATACAGCTGTTAATTAATCTCAATTGACAAGATGTGCTAACAAAAATGTGTTAACCAATTATAAAATCTATGAATGAATGCTATTTTGTCTCTCTGAAATAAAGTGAAAAGTAGCAGAACATTAAAACAAGTAAAGTACCTTACAACTGTATTTGCTGTGAGTACGGTGTTTGAGTAAAAGTAGTTCTTCTTCTAAAATCAGATATATAAGACTAGACAGATAAATATGAATTTAGAGAGCATCATTTAAATGAATCTGTTACACGAAGCGAGTCTGTATGAGTGTGGATTTAGTTTGGATCTCAACTTCCAGTGAAGTCCTAAAACAGACTTTATATTTCAGTGGAAGATAACGAGCTATGAAGATGAATTTACATTACTGACTATGAAAATGAAAACCTAAATAAACACAAGATCAAAATAAGCCAAATATCTAATCTTGACTCCCCTTCCTCCTCCAGAAATTGTAGCTATCCAAGAACTTCAGTTGGGAGTGTGTTACTCTGAATTTTCCTCCATGAAACACCTTGCAGCTGTCTGGCCCGAGGGTTCCAGTCTAATACCATAGGCAGCTAAACAATAGATCATAACAGGGCTGTGGGTCTGTGTACAGTAGTGGGCAGATGAAGAGCCATGTAAGGTAGCAGGCAGCACATCGGCCCGCTGGCTTCTGTTGGTGTGACTGATATATGGCAGCCGAGATCCACGCCGGCCTGTAAGTGGTGGCAACAGGTGACTCAACAAAGTGCTCTCAACCTTCATCTCGCAACAGATCCACTCTGTGGGTCACACTATCCCTAACTCACCCTGCCACCAAGCCACCACCGCTAAACTTAAACATGCTCATCCTCGATCGTAATCCACACACTCATGGGAGTGATATCCACGCCAACCGAGCAAGCCCCGCGAGCGAAACAGCTGCTGTGATGCATTCTGGGATTGATCCACCACACACACATTAAAATCAAAGTTTAAAAGCCGTGCTTCATATATCATGTGTGTCTTTTAAGCTTGTACTTTGACACATGGAAAGCAGTCGTTTAATAAAACTAATAATCCGTATTAATTTTCTTTGTCGTGCTAAAATAAGTGAAATGAAACAGCTTCAATCACTCAGAGAGTAAAAATAACCTCTGAGCTGAATATCTGCAGCCTGAGTATGTCTGGCATCCCATATGCAGGTCTTGATGCCAAATGAGACTGATGAAACTTTTATATAAATGTATTAGCGCACAGCAGTTGTGTGGTTGGCCTGACATTTTCCTCATGCTCCTCCGCTGTGGCTGTTCCACTGAAACGTTGCTGAGCTGTCACAACACTACAAAGTCAAGTGAAGTGCTACCAGCAAAGATATTTTTGTTACATAGAGCTCCCGGAAGAGGCTTTCTTGTTTGGGGTCACTTGATATGAATTTATCCACATGGTAACTTTACTCACTTAATCAGGGAGTTTTTTTTTACTTTTTTCATGAGAAGAACTGAGTGCAAAAATATTCATAACCACATAACCTGTCAGATAATCAACAAGTGAGAAACAGAAAAGTTTTAATAAGGAGAATGAACGAATCTAGCTTGAGGGAAGTTCGCTGTTCATTACACTTAAAAGGTGCATAGTACTTTAAAGTATTTTTAACTGATGTTGAATTCATGGCTTGTACTGTACTTTTATTATCTGTCTAGATTGCTATGTGTTATAATATTGTTTGTATTAATTGACTTGTTTTTAGTTTGTGCCGCTGTCCGTCGTGGCCAGGACTCCCTTGAAAAAGAGATTTTTAATCTCAATGGGACCCTTCCTGGTTAAATAAAGGTTAAATAAAATAAAAAATATGGAATATCTGAGGTTATTATCGAATGTACAAGTTTTAAATCAGAGACATGTGGTACTTGTAGTTTGGAGGCTTTAACAGAGGAGCGCTGAAGATGAATATCATGAGATCACTATGCATTTTTGATACAAAGAGCAACAATGCATCAAATAAAATACAGCAGCACTGCACAGTTATTCTCAGCGGTTAACATTAAGTCGGCAAAGCATTGTCATTGTTGTGTTTTTGTGTGGTCCAACAAACACTGAGGGCGTGTTATGTTTCTTTTTTTTTTTTAAAAACTCCCTGAATATTAGCACTGATCAAACTCTTGGCATTGGTGGTCATATTGTAACATCAGCAGTGGTATATAAAACACACCTCAACGGGGTATCACATAAACATTTAACAGTGGAATGATCAGTGCAGATATAAATCATCCAAATATTTGACATTTTTGTGAACTGGAGCGAATAGTGGAGCCGTGCTGTTAAAGATATCACGCACCAGCCAGCCAAATTTGGCTTTCCAAGATATTTTTAGAGTCTAACTCCATTGTGAGCCTGCAGGGCCTAATTTGTCCCTCTAGCATATGTCAAATACTGTAGATAGTTTTCTAGGATTTCTCCTCTGTGTTTTACTCTCTAATGAAAATGATAAATGACTTTGTCAGGCTATGTGGTTGTTGGGATCATCGCTGAGAAATTGACTTTGTCTCCTATAAATCCTCTCAGACACACATAATAACGCAATTGTACTTAATCCACACCATGTGTATACTTTTCCTCTGTTGATGTTAGTCTAAACATGCCCCGTAAAGGGAAGCAAGCCAGAGAAAAAAGAAAAAATGTATACCCCATCGTCTAATTGTCTGTATGTTTATGAGGACAGCATAGAGCAGGCAGTGTATCCTGGTCCTCTATGAGGATCCGGAGTCTGTCAAACACGGCTTAGTGCTGAAAGATGCAGATCACTGAAGGAATGTTTAAATCAACCCTGCCCCTGTTGTTCCGGGTCTGTGCATACAGACTGCAGTCTAAAGGAACCAGCTAGTGATGGGAAAGGAGTTTTTAAGCTCATCAAGTCAACTACAAAAGACAATTTTTAGCCTTTTTAGGCAGGTTTTTTGCTGTTGTTCTGAAAATCTGTGTCTGTTTTAGTCTGAGATTTAAAAACTAAATGCCACAAGAGCACAGAAATGGCGTCCATCTGTTATGACACAAAAATTACACCCAAGAGAGTGAAACCACTGCTCCATGTGCCACCGCGCACCAATAAAAACATGACTTGATGGTCCTATAAAACTTCCCTGGGGGGATTTCTTCAGCCTGAGGTGCTGTCTCAGTCCCAGCAGATCCTTAAAACAAGAGTCGCTGCCCTCTAAGGCAACACCGAGACTGGTCCAACAGGCTGGGAGGATTTACTGTTGTGTTGCAGGGTAGAGAAAACACACAGCATTTATTCCTGTTGCTCTGCAGCGAGTCACAGCAGCAGCCGTCACTTCACAGCGATGCAGTTTAGTAGCTGCTATTTCTCTCTGAGCTGACCTGGCTGCTGTCCAGACCAACTCAGTGTCGGTGCATGCACATCTGACTGGAAATTTAAATACAGCCAGCCAGTAAGTCCAGTTCAAGTTTGACACCGGAGTGGTGAAATGATTGTACCTTTTTGGCCACAGTTCATACACACTCTTCCTTCTTGCTTTGTTTACATATATCTCCCTAACACCTATCCTGGACTCTTTTTTTCCATAACCCACAAACTCTCTTTCTCGGTACATGACACATGCAAAGGTATGGAGAAAGACTCAGAGCTCACCCCTGACGCTGACGATCTACGTCAAAAAGAAATAACTCAGAGGTGTATTGTACCCCGCTTGCGCACTACACCGTTCTGAATATCTTATAACCAGATTGCCTATTACTTCTCCATCACTCTGCCACAGAGATTATAAACAAATATGACAGCCATGATGGTCTACAGGCAAACCAGACTGCTCAGCAAAGGGCACAATTCATCACAGTAAATCCATGGTTATTGCCAGGCTTCCAGACAGACAACAGGAGCGCAGGTATGATGGACATCCAACGGGGAAAGGCGCTCTTACAGTATAGGAATAGCTCGGCTCTAACCTCTGTGTCGCCTGCCTCCCACTCCTTTTAATACCTTGTTCCTTTTGTCCTGGAAATCATATTGTTTGAGATTGCTTCCTCTGAGAACAGGAAGAGGTAGTCGAGGAAGGACAAAGAGACTAAGACCTCTGCCTCTCCCAGCTGATCTGAACTCAGTTTTTCTCAGGAAAAAATGATCCAATTCCCACCACTGCCCTGATGTTTGTACTGTTAGTATGCTTTTATGTTTGTTCCCAGACTGACAGACCACATTATTACACTAAGGGTGGGAAGTACATTTATTAAAGTACTATAAGTACAGTGTTGAGGTAGAAATACTATATTTTCCTTGAGGATTTCTTTTTTATGTGATCGCCTGAATTTCCATCTCATGCCACCATGACATTGTTTTTGAGAGAAATAGTTAAAGAGCTACATTATATGGACGTTCACCTCAGGATGAAGTCTAATAACTTTGGCAGTCTCTTACAGTCCCAGCGTTTAATTTTTAGAAGTATGCAACTTCATCGCTAGGTGACACTAAATCCTACACACTGGACCTTTAACTTTTATATAATATTATATAATACTTTGATACTTTTTGTGTAATTCTGATACTTTTTGATCATGTTTGTCCATTTTTTTTTCAAAGCAGAATATTTCCACATACTGACATTGTTGCTAGATGATCTTAATATCATTGTACCACTTTGAATTAGTCCAGGGGGAGATGTATTGTCGGCACAGGTGAGGAAAGTCTGATGTCAGTAATAGCTGATAAGCACATGGCTGTTTTAATGTGCACCTCCTGCTATTGTGCTGGCTGGACTCACTCCCTTCCTCCTCTGACTCTCTTGCTGTGATTTACTTCCAGTAAAGATCATCAGCTTTATCCGGGGAGGCCCTTGAGCCCTGAGCGGAATAAGGGACTTCTTAACTCACTAATATTTCAACTGGTCTCCAACAGTGACCAGTGTGACGTTAAATGGTATTAGGTGCATGCCGGAAAACAAGTGTCAGACCACAAACTTGCCTATGGTATGCGTTGACGTATCAGGATTGTGCGTGGATGGAGTTTGAACAGTTTTCCTCTCCCACATGTTTTTATGGGGTGTTTTGTTTCCGCCTCTCCTGCTTTACAGATAAAGAGCACAACGCTCTGATTTTCCATCTTATTGCCATATATATACTTCATAGAGACACTGAGAGAGGAGAGACGGACAGAGGGACAGATGGTAATGGTCATTTAAACCATCTCTCTCATACACATGCAGTGTCAGCCAGGCAATTCAAAGCACAGTGGACAACAGTTACTGAAGCAAGCGCTCATGGATTACACTTGGAAGAAGGTGCGGGGTGGTAAGAAAGAACATTAACTCTTTTTTCACTCTCTGTAGTGATTATACTGTATATCCTGCCTGGCACCATTAAAATAACAGTTTGTCTCTTTAGCATACAGCTTTTAAGGAATGTATACATTTTCTATAACCTTGCCAAGTAGGGCAGTAATTTCACATGTGTGACGTGTCGGAAAAACCTGTCAGATTGTTACTTTCAGCTGTATTATTTTGTGTTACAACTCATCTGACTTTGATGCCTAGTTATGTACTAAAAGCTGGCAGTGGACATGAGCATATAGTGCATATAGATGTCAGAGGTCACCCCTTTGAAGAGGCTCGGTGGGTTTTCTTAACCCCTCAATGATGGCGGTCATTTATTGCTCTCTTAAAGCTGTCTGGTGAACTGCCTTATAGGGTCATTCTCAGCTGAGACCTGCCAGCCTGTCACTGCCATGTTTGGGTCTTACCCAAACTCTCACTAATGCTGGAGTCAAGAGGTGAAACGCACAGTGGATAGTTGCAGGGATCTGATTGACGCTCTCAGATAGATCAGATGGGAGGCATTCATTGTTGCAGAGGACATCAGTGGACATCAAAGCTGATGCTCTGCTGTGAGTGAAGTCTGTTGGTCCACAGGCGAGATGGGGACCAGGTCACGGCATTAAAAGGGACATAGTCTCCTAGCTTTGACTTTCCCCGCGGTGGCCTGTCCGTCATACCTAATTTGGAATTTCACACAGGGAATGTAAACACACATAACATAATATTGAATAATTTTTCAGAAAACGACCTCATTATTTACTTTTACATGACTCCTGAACTTCCTCTCCCGCCGTCGCTCTCTCTCTCTCTTCGTGGGAAAATGGTTGTTCTCATGCCAGTGTCCAGTCCTCAAGCAATTCACAGGCAGAGAGGCTATTTTTGTGCATATGATGCCACATACGCACGCCCAGGTCATTTCATCTGCAGGAATATAGAGGACCTACAGCTGTCTGTGACTGATGATCTGTATTTCTCTTTTTTTACCCTCCTCTCTGTCCATCATCCTCCTCCTCCTCTCCACCTCAGTGACTTTTCACCTCTAGTGCACCCTCTTCCCACCCTTTCTCTCCTCCTTCTTTGGTCTTTGTGTCTCAGGTGTTTGGTCTGTGAGCAGTGATGGGGACTGGAGTCTCCTGGGAATTTCCTAGAGGAGGTCCAGGAACACTCCACCTCGGTCGGGAAGGTCTGGCTCACTGTCCTCTTCATCTTTCGCATCCTGGTGCTGGGCACGGCAGCTGAGTCCTCCTGGGCGACGAGCAGAGCGATTTCCTGTGTGACACTCAGCAGCCCGGTTGCACCAACGTGTGTTATGACAGCGCCTTCCCCATCGCACATCCGCTACTGGGTGCTGCAGATTGTCTTTGTCTCCACGCCGTCCCTCATCTACATGGGCCATGCCATGCACTGTGCGCAGGGAGGAGAGCGGGAGGAAGGAGCAGGAGGAGAGGGGGCGAGAGGGAAGGTCAAGGAGACCTGGAGGGAGAGAAAGAGTACCTCCAGCAGAAGGAGAGTGGAAAAGGTTTCACATCTGATGGGACTGGCCGCATTCGCCTGAAAGGAGCGTTGCTGCAGACTTACATGCTGAGCATCCTGCTCCGTACAGTGATGGAGGTGATATTTATTGTGGTTCAGTACATGATCTACGGGGTGTTCCTCAATGCGTTGTACCTGTGCAAGTCCTGGCCCTGCCCCAACCCTGTGAACTGCTACATGTCCCGGCCCACAGAGAAGAATGTCTTCATCGTCTTCATGCTGGTGGTGGCTGGGGTGTCTCTGCTGCTCTCTGTGTTGGAGCTCTACAACCTTGGCTGGAAGAGCATCAGGAGGTGTGTACACAACAAGGTGATACAGAGGAACAACCAAAGAACTGTGACTGTGGCCGTATCTGCAGCCTTGGAGCCCAACAGTCCACCACGGCCCTCAGCCTCCTGCACCCCACCCCCTGACTTCAGCCAGTGTCTGGCAGCCCAGAGCTCCATGAACCCCATGACCTCCATAGCCTCTCATCCCTTCAACAACAGGATGGCGCTGCAGCAGAACTCGGTCAACTTGCCACAGGCGCAATCACAGCTGCGACAACGTGGAGGACGAGGAAGACTTCCTGAGGCTGAGATACGAACAAGCGCCCATGGAGCTGCCCAACAGCTGCTCACCATCTCCTCTGCTGCACTCCGGCTACATGAGGGACAAACGCCGCCTGAGCAAGACCAGCGGGAGCAGCAGCCGGGCTCGCCAAGATGACCTGGCGGTATAGACACCCAACCAGAAAGTTTGGCTGACATGGGGGAGGGGAAGCAGGGCTGAACCTTCGGGATCAGAAAGATCGATTTAGGAAGACACAGTGAGGAGTGATATTTCAGATGCAAACTGGCACTGAAGCCTGACACTATATAGAGGATGGACTAAATGTCCTCTTTACAGAGACACTGAGATCTGTGAGTGGACCGTGTAAACTTGACATGTGCGAGCTCTGTGAGCAGCATTCTGTCCCAGAGCTTGAAAAAAAAAACTGACAACCAAACTGCGAAAAAAAAATAATTTTGAAATGAGAACAGGGTAACAGGAGTGATACCTGAATATTGCACAGTTAAAAGCCAAAACCTAACATGATTAATGTGAGATGACTTAGGGAATCATTTCATTATAATGCAAAATATGACACACATCTCAACTATATTCAATAATTACAGATTTGTGAATTTAAAAAGCACAACCAACAGTTTATTTGAGAGCATTTGCATTAAGAGAAAGACGGGACTTAATGTGTAATAAACTGTGAAGCTTGCTGGCATATAAATTGGATGTTTTTATGCAGAATATTTCCAGTGAATCGAGTGCCTTAACAAGTGTGAAAATATATATATTTTCTCTATATTTTTCTTTCCAAAAGCCATAGCAAAGACTGTAAATTTAAATGAAGCCATCTGTTGACTTGCAAACCAGATTGCACTCCATCCATAGGTCAACAAACATAAAATGTACTGAACTCACTTTACAGTTTAAAAATAGTGTGAGTAAAATTCATTATATATTTGACCAGAGCCTTTGTGTGCAGACGTGATGAGAGAATGTAGTTTGTTTTAGGATTTTCCTTTTGAGAGGGAATCAAGGGGAAAAACAAAACAAAAATACAGACGAGGTCCTGCTCGGATGCTGTTACGAGGAGATCCAGCCACTGGGTGGCAACATTGCACTTACAGTATGTTTTTCAGTTTCTCTCCTGGAGCTGTTGTGTAAATATTAAATTTGTCCCTATGCAATGTACAGTGTATGTTTCAGTTGATGTCTTTGAATGTATTTTATTTCATTTACAGTGTCTTGTTCTTTCTATATACAGAATCATTTTACAGTTTGCGTATGACAGCAGTTTGACATCATCGACTGCAACTGAGGGTTTGAAGTTTAACCGTACACATTTCCCACAGCAAACATTCAGCCTACTGTGCGTTCACTGCACCGTTTGGTTCTTTCACACAGACCTTTATGCAATAAATGTCACCACCAACCCATCACGATTCAATAAATCATCGACTGTGCAATCTGCTCTGTTGTCCTCACTGTGTTTTATTTAAATGTGATATGTTAAGATTCATGTTTGTTACTTAAGGTTATATTAAATATCTAACACTGAGCTCAGAAAATCAGAGAGAATTTATATTTAGATCAGCTCGTACCATCATTAGTAACCTTGCGGCTGATACAGAAATGCTGTAAACTAAAAGATATGAGTGGAAATGAAGATGAAGGGATGTTATTTCAAGCTGTACCAGCTGATGAAGAGTTTCCTTCATTTTAAGATCAGTATCTTGTCTGGTCTGTGCTCACCAGAAAGAACCTGCAGGAAACAGACTGGGGAAGATGTACAGTATTTACACAAACAAAGACTGTCTCACCATCTCTGCCAGGAAGCTCAGTGCCAGTATCCAACTTGGACTTGTCACAAGCTGAGACTGAGTTGAAAGCTGCTGAAATGATAGCTGCTGCCATTTTGTTTGCTGGATGCATGATCAAGATTCACCTCTGCAAAGTTTTCCTTATTTCATCATCACTGTATAAGATTACGCCATATAGGGTCTATATTTTAGCCAGGATGATGACTCCACATTCCTGTTCAATAAAACCTTCTTCTGTAAAGTTGAGGGAGGTTTTTATGCATTGGTTGTGGTATTTGTTGTCTGCTCTCATTATGCAGATTTCAGTCTCTCAGGCTGCATAAACCTGTATGAGATGTATTTTAATTGACTGACACCACAGGGCTTGGAAATGAGACAAATCTGCATTCAAGGTGGAAGGTGAGGATTATTCAGTGGTGTATTCAGATTTACTCAATCAAAAGTAAAAGAACTCATTAAACTGAATGATTCCTTTCAGAGTTTTGTATTATTACATATATTATTTGAATATTATTCCTGATACACTAGCACATAAACAGATATTTCTTAATATTTAATATACTGGTGGGCACAACAGTCCGTCATATTCTATAATTGTACGACATGTTTTGGAAATTTAAATTTAAGTGTAACTGTGGTTGTCAGATTTTCATCTGGAATGAAGTGGATTAAAGTATTAAGTATAAATAAAGAACAAAATGCTTAAAGAAGGCTAAATTCAAAATAATGAATTCTCTTGAAGCTGATATTTTTCCATGTACACATTTCTTTTCTTTTTTTTTACTGTAACAGACTTAACACACTCAATATTGTTTCTAAATTCTAAGATGAATAACTCAAAAGATTTAGTAAATACTGTTTGGGGAATTATTTAATTTGCCAAACTTGGCTTGGGAATCGGAAGGTGGCCGGTTAAAGTCCAGCATGGACCAAAGTATGTAGGGTGGCCTGGTAGCTGGAGAGGTGCCAGTTCACCTCCCAAGCACTGCTGAGGTGCCTTTAATCAAGGTACCAAACGTCTAACCGCTCCCATCACTCCACCATCTCTTCACCTTTGCATGTCTATGAGCCCTTTGTGTGTGTTGTGTGTGTGTGTGGTCGCATTTCAAGCCTGTATATGTAAAAACTTGAGTGAAAAAAAGAATTTCTCCAACGAGGGACCAATAAAGTATCTATTCTACATTAGTCAATTCAGGTTATCTAGCAGTGGACCACTGTAACGTCCACATTTCTTATTATTACTGTAATAAACTTGTAATAAAGACTATTATTAGACTATTATTTCAAAGCAATAACTAAATAATTCAGTTAACAGTTCTTTTTTTGGTTCATATTTTCATAGCACTCAACTTTAAATGTTTGATTTGCCCTGTTTGGGATAACAAACTTCAGGAGGGTGAGCCCAGCAGTATTCAGTTGGTTGACTTGACACGGCGTATATTTTGTCATTTTTAATGATAAAGTTTTATGAGTGTCAGAGTTTATATATAAACTCATTATTTATATACAAAAAACAATAAATCGATCATTATTTGACAGATAACAGTTATTTTCTGGTTCTTATTTTGTTATTTTTTACCTTAAATGTTTGATTTGTCCTGTTTGGGATAACAAACTTCAGTGACGCGCTAGTACACTTAACGTCCTGCAGGGGGCAGCAGCACGCTTTGAGGCATCTCCGCCAAGAGAAGCCTTTTAATAGAATGAAGAAGAAAGACGAGCCTGTAATATAGATATGGGGAAATGTAGTTTTATCTTCGTAGCTATCACCTTTACTGTTATAGAAGAGTGGCGTCTGTGAAACTACAATTCCCGACATTCTCGTCCGGCTTTGGTTCCGGTAGCTACAGTGGCCGGATGACAAGTGAAATTATTATGTCCGGAAGGTGCAGATAGTTTTCTGTCGGGAGTTAGTTAGTTAGACTGTGAAAGATTCAAAAAGTAAGTAGCTCTAATGTTACCTGATAAATGAGAGTTAGCCCGGCTGTCAGTTAGCTCGGCTGACCGTTGAGACGGAGGTTAAACGAATGTTGGGACGAGCTCGTGACGAAAGAGTTAACGTTAGCACCGTGCCAACGGCTGTTTTCTTAACGTGAGCCCAGAGTTTGTGTTGACACGAGTTGAGCAATGTTTGTCGGCCAACCCGGCTTATTTTTATAGTGTGAATAGTCCTAATCTCACAGTATTTGATTTAAATTGCATAACTCGGGTTATACATAAACTATTTCACCGTTACGCCCCGAAGAGCTCGTTAAACCAATCATAGCATCACCTGACAACACCTGACTCTGACTCTGACTCGTTTATAGGCAGGTTATAACTAAAATCAAATAGGATCAAGGTTTAAAGGTTTTCTTTAAACCTTTAACACCTGCACCATCGACCTGGTGCAAGTGCTGAATTATTTTAACTGTCACTAGTTTAAAGTTAAAGAGCATCAGCATCAACATCATCTTCGACAGCAGTGGACCTGCCAGAAAGTTTAATTTTATTAATACAGGTTAGTACATACTAATACTACTACTACTACTACTAATACTAATACTACTACTACTACTACTAATACTACTACTACTAATAATAATAATAATAATAATAATAATAGTGATGATGACAATAATCAGAATCACTTTAATTCGCCAGGTATTTTTACAAACATCAAACATATATAGACGTAGCTACAGTTTCTGTACGTATAGACAAAGATAAAAACATTTTTTACACTGAATGGGAATGTGCAATGAAATGATGCAATGGAGCATGATGCAAGGATGAAGTAATAAATATACAGTATGCACAGTATGAGTGTAGTGATGATATTTATCTGTAAATTTGTAATTTGTAAACGGTCTGCAGTCTGTTCTTGTCCTGTTTGGCCGTCCGATCCAAACCAAATAGCCGTGGTGATAATGAATGAAATAGCTAGGTATTTTTGTGATTTAGCGCCCCCATTGTGCAACACCGCTGTCACAAATAGTTATGATTAGATTAATATCTTAAAATTATGAGGCTATGGTTAAGGAGGTAGGAGTGGGGGGGGGGGGTTGATCTCCGGCTCCTCCAGCCTGCATGTCGAAGTGTCCTTGGGCAAGATACTGAATCCCAAATAGCTCCTGAAGGTCGTGTTTTTGGTTGCCTCCCAAAAATTGATGATCATCAGTGTATGAATGTGTGTGTGAACGGGTGAACGAGATATGTAGTGTAAAAATGCTTTGAGTGGTAGGAAGTTCATATAGAGTTGAGTCCAACAGCAGTCAGTCCAGCTCGGCGTCTGTCTTTCAGCCTTTTATTTCACCGAGCTCTCGCCAACGACTAAAAGTCAGTCCCAGATTTACTCTTCTTCCTCTTTCAACGTCCTCTTCGGCCTCTTCACCTCTGTCATTATGTCCATAGAGGCTGCTGAGTCAGGTTACATTGCCCGCTTGCCCAGCTCCAGTTCTGTCACAACACTGGCTCTGTTCACCAACTTAGTGCTGTAAATCGTTACGTACTTGTGAGATCGTACCTGGAACACAAAGTTACATAGAACAGAAACAGATGTACGGCGCAGTGTCTTGTATGATAATGAGCTGAATATCTTTGAGTTTTGGTGTTTTGGTCAGACTGATTATTTTCAGATTGATTGATAGTAAAACTAATTGTTAGCGTCTTACTACAGAGTACAGACAAAGCTTGAGCTAGTGCACTGCAGCCTTGTTCGGAGACTTTTTTTTATTGCCTCCAGCAAAATGATTATTTCTGCTAATGTTACTGTCATTATGATAAAAGTGCTCCTTGCCCGTTTCTGCCTCTAAATATTTACCTAATACAAGTGTAATTAATTCAGACACATTGTTTTATTCACAGCAGAGCCATGAAGAATCTGAGGAATCTTTGGACCAAAGCCGGCATTTTGGGTTCAGTGTCGGTGGCTTTTGGTTCAATCCTTTGGTCACAGAAGAAGACCGAGTCAGATCAGTGTTCTTCCAGTTGCACCACAGATGACACAACTACCAGCTCCCCCTACAAACTACAGTTGGTCCAAGTCCTCTTCCGACACGGTGCTCGGACGCCACTTAAGTCAATTCCCGATGTGATGGAGGTAACTTCTTTTTTCTCTCTTGTGTCTCCAAAGGATGTAGTGTCACATGTCACATAACATCTGTATTAAATAACCATGCAATTCTTTGTCTGGTTGTAAAAGGCCCAGTGGTTGCCAGCGCTCTTGGAGCCTCCAGCATACACCCACATCAGCTATGTAGTGACAGATCTTCACGGGGTCCCAAGCCCCATCTCCTATAGAAGACAAGTATCGGAGCGACACGCTGACTGTGAGTAGGTGTGTTTTGTGGTGTGTTGAATGCAGTCAGACAAGATAAAAACCTCAAGGATCAAATTCTGGTTCGGCAGCTTGCGTGGCTGTTACCGAGCAAGAGGCATCGTGGGAGGCTAAACGCATGCACATTTTACCTGCTGATGTAATTAGTAACATGATGTGCTCAACCATACAGGTGTACCTCTGCCAGGGCCTCAACATTGTGTAATCCAGCACAGAGTGTACCTCTCATGTCATTATGTTAGTTGCCTGCCTCTAGTGGCCACTAGGACTTACTACAAAGCCATAAGGACTTCATTAAGGAGTTCATTCATTCACCTCCTCTCTGCCAATTCATACTTTCCATGTCAGTGAGGGTCGGCGTGATGTGAATGTGTCCAAGCGGATCCTTCTGCTGACGCCTGCACGCATTTTTACAGTGTTGTAGCAGATCTGACCTCTTCTTACAACTGCCTCTTGTCATGGTACATGTCCCACAGGTCATGAAGTTGTGCCGGGTGCAAGTGTAGTATGAATGTAGCCGCATGTGTATCCACATGACCGGTAAAGTCTGCAGCTGTCCGTGGAAAGTATGTCTGAGCCTTAATACTGCTTAACTGTGTTTAGAGCTTCCTAGCGAGGTATTTTGCGCTGTTTGCCAACCCCTGGTGTTCATGGAAATGATAGTTTCCTGTGCTGAGTTAGCTGCTTCGATAAAGAGGTTTACTGCACTGGATTTAGCTTAGAAAACTAAATCCCACATTATGGACTCCTGCCATCCTTTTGCACCACATTCACTCTGGATTTCCCGCGTGCCATCGCAGGTGTTGTGTGCGTCTGTTAGGCCACATCTGAGAGTAAAACTTGATACCGTTTGTCTCAGGGTGGCACGTACTGATCAGCTCACCACGGTGGGCATGCAGCAGCTGTACGAGCTGGGAAAGAGGCTGAGGAAGAGATACGTCGAGGAGACCGGTTTCCTCAGCTCCACCTTCAGCCCAGCCGAGGTCTAGTAAGTAGCTGCACATCATGTGGCAAACAAACACTTTTCTGTACTGCACAGTTTTGATACATGCGCTTTATGAGTGCAGTACAAAGGATATGAGCCTAAATGCTTGACTATTTTCAAGTTGGCTGCCTTCCATGACCTATTTTTTCCATTTTTAGTGTGCGCTCTACTAACATTGTGAGGACCATTGAATCTGCCAAGTGCCTGATAGCAGGGCTCTTCCAGCAGAAACAAAAAGGTAGGCTAGAAATCCATACGTGCATGATGTTGATTATTCTATTTTGGATCTCGGCTAATCTGTGTTTGTCTTTCCTCTTCTGTTCGCAGAAATTGTGCATATATTAACAACAACATCCGAATCTGAAATCCTGTATCCTAACTACCACGGATGCAAGTTGCTCAAAATCGTTGGCAGGTATGTAGAGTGTATTTTCATACCAAGCTCCAAGCCTCAAACATCCTGTGCACTCGCTACCCAAAACTGGAATCTTGAATAATGTGTTGTGCAAAATTATAACCCGAGTTGAGATGCCTCTGACAGGTTGTCATGGCGTGTCTATGTTTTGGGGCTGACACTGTGTGTGTTCTGTGCAGCCACCGCTGGGCAGAGTCGTCCACTCTGCCAGACATTGCAGCAGACCTGCAGAGCATCCAGAGCGCGTTGGGCATCGCTGCTCACCAGAACGTCGACTTCATCCTCATTAGGGACGACATGGTTGCCAGAGAGGTGACACTGCCACATCATGATTCATATGACTTTTATTAGGTCTCACCACAAGCTATCAGAATAATACCATTATTATGAAGACTTGGCTTGGCCGGAAACCTCATTAGCTGCTTGTTACGTAAGATGAAATTCATCAAGTTTCTGGACATTAATAAGCTAAAATAACGGATTCAGCATGATGCTGATTTAAAGATTAATCGTATGTTCTCATGCTGTAATTAAAGAAACTTGCACTGAATTCACAGTTGCATAGATGGCCAATCTAAAGACTTCTAATTCAATCAGTGAAAGAATTTCATTACTGGGGCAGAAAAGGGAAATTAATTTTTGCATAGTTGAGTGAGTAGAGTAATATCAGACTTTAGAGGGGCTTTTTTTTTTTTTTAAATTTTATAGATGTTCAAATAACCGTCTTTTAAATGTGCACACTGGGCCCACTAAGAATTCTTAAACAAGACTAAAGACAGTCTTCATTTGGCTTTGCTAGATCACCAGCCGAAGCCAAACACTGAAGCCCTACCTGACGCTCTCACTGATAATATTCGGAAGCACCCGGTTATCAGCGATAATCTGCTTAAACAGAAAATGATGCTACTGCTAGATTTTACTGTCACAGCTTAACACACTCCCTTTACTGTAAGTTAATAAACACCGCTGTAGAAAACAGCTGTGATGAAGGGAGAGTGGCGAATATCTCATCATAAAATAGCAGCAAGACCTCCAGCCTCTTGTGTTGCTCAACAGCATATCTGATATTAACAGTCTTTGTACATTAACAGACTCACGGTCTGCCCTGCCCACCAGAGCTGGACTCCTGGAGGAATAAAGTGGAACAGAGAGCGGTGGACATGGTGTACCATGTCTTCCAACCCAGCGAGAGGTTAGATTAAACACAGTGAGCACAGGAGGTGCTTTATCTAACTTTTGCTTTCAACTGCTTTCAACTTTTTTTTTGGCAGGGAGAGCTTAAAGCTGTGTGTTGGACCCCTCCTGCACACCATGTTAACCAACATTGAGGACAAACTACAGGGCACATCATCAGAGTCAAACAGGTTGGACACCATGGGATGGGCACGCCCGTTTCTTGCACAAACTTGATTGTTTGGTCTTTAAACGGTTCCACTGTTTAAAATCCTCTCTCAAACAGGAAGTTGTATTTATACTCGGCACACGACACCACTTTGATTCCCTGTCTGATGGCTCTCGGCATCTTTGACATGAAATGGCCACCGTACGCCGCCGACATCACCCTGGAGCTGTATCAACACCAGCAGACCAGCAAGCCTTTCGTGAAAGTGTCATACGCAGGACAGGTAAGTGGTGAGAACGTGTCTTCATCTTATTTTGATGAGCTCTTGCATTTCTCTCATGTTTTACTCTACGTTGTCTTTGTGTAGGATCAACTCATACAAGGCTGCAGCGAGTCTACTGCCCCTGGAGGAGTTCAAACAGGTCCTCTCGTCATACTCAGTGAGCTATGAACTCTACCAGTCACTTTGTAACAGCACGGGGGGCTTGACCGAACCCTGAAGCTTCAACAAATCTCCGTCTTAACACAGTTCTACCCATGCAATGACACTCCCTGAATTATCACACATCATATCATCTCACTCCGTCTCACTCATTATACCTCAACTGTTGGACCACACCAGGGGAAACTTTCTTGGGCACACGAGTCCTGGATTAAAGCCTCTTTGTGAGATCTACAGAATTCCTCATCTCCATGTAACCATGGCAGTAAAATGTTCCATATATAGGTCTGTTAATTTAATACTTGCTTACTGCATATTGTGTTGAACTATTTTGCTATATAGTGTATGGCTGATATCAGATGATTGGTGCATAGGTATCCGTTTGGCATTTAGATCAAAGTTTTTTTTATCGTCAACAACTAAATTCAACGTCTGCCCGGCTCTTAGTACCTTCATAAATTTTTTTAAACAGGTGACAAGTTCATAGATTCAAAGTATAACTCATTACATAAAACAGCTGGGCACTAGTTTTTGGAAATGGTGCTCTCGAAGAATAAATTATGCATTTGTGGGGACTACTTACAGCTGCGTATTGATACATATGTCTTTTCAGTGAGTATCTACAGCACCACCACAGTCTACAGTACGTGTGATTGATTAAAAATAAATGACAGAGCCCGTGTTCATTGCGATAAGCATGTGATCTAGTGACACGATGTGGCTCCTGAATGTGGAATAAACTATATATTTTCCTACACTGTTAATACTTGTTAGTAGGATAAATCATCCATTGTTAGTTTTTCCCTTCAGGCATTAAGAGAAATAAAGAACATTATCAGCCTGTTGCTTCGAGGTTCAAACCGTTCAGTTCAAGTCTTGGACATTTCAACAGTTGTCACATCATCGACACCTTTGTTTGATTCCTGGTGCAATTATTCTGCCCGTTTGTGTTCACAATCAAATCTTTCATATTCAGTTATTTAATTCTTCAGGGGGGGGAAATCCAGAAAGTGGATTGTACATTAGTTTGTAGGTGAATGTCTTCATAACCATGCAGAGCCTGCTCAAAGGGAATTATTCTGCTGCAGTGTGTGACGAGTGAAACATTAGGTTGCCTTCTTGTGTGGATTTGTTGTTAGTATCTAAACAGTATAATGTATGCATGATTACATGCCCATTATATGGACCCGAGTGTTACTGTGTTAAAATAACACACATCATACCTCTTCAGTTGGAGTTTGCCATGACGTCCTGCCTAAAGTTTTGTTCTGTAAAAGTTTTGATTGGTGAAACATAAATATTTTAATTGCTTTGTGTCTCTTTCTTTGGCTCGTGTCACGTAAAGAGCTCTGTTAAGACGAGCACAACTAGTTTAGTAAAGTTCGAATGCATAAACATGCTAATATTCGTTTTGGAAGTGTGATGTCCTCTGAAAATAGCTCTCACTATGAACCCTCTTGATTGAAATGTCAACTTGGCAACGTGTGCAAGTATGACTCGCTCTCTTTGTTCTCGCTAAATGTTGGTAAGCTGGTTTGACGTGTAGAATGACAAAGACGCCCCCTGGTCCACATAACTGACTAGGATGTGAATAGTTGAGAGCTATGTGGACACACGCGCACACACACTCCATAGACAACATGTATATACCAAAACAATATCTTTTATTTGTAGTCCATCACCACAGCCCTGGTAGGCTATTCTGCACCAAAGCCAATGGAGAAACACATGACAAGCTTATACAATAGAGAAAAGAGAGGAAGTCAACTGGATGGTAAGCAGTACGTGTTTACATTTGTGTGTCTCGCTCTGGACACCACACCTGCCTTACTAATTTTTTTAATTTTTTTTAAAAACCAGATCTACCTAGCTCTAGTTCTATAATACCTGGCATACCTGCTGGTGGCAATCAGCCACTCCTGTCCCATTCTGCTGACCGTTTTGGGGGATTATTGCTGTGGGAATGATTATTACCCAGAGTCAACAAGAGAGTCAAAACAAAACAGGAACACAACAGGAACAAGAAGAACACACATAGCACATCTGGGTATTAGCAATATTATTCACGCTGGCGAAAGTTGAGTCCTGAAAGTTTTGGAGCACCAAGTCGAATGTCATCCACAACGTGAAATAGACCGGGGATTATCATTGTGCTGCAAAGCTGCCAGGATCCTCACACCTAATGTGTTGCTCTCAATGGTAAAAATAAAAGAAGACGCTTTCTGCAGACGGTCCATGTTTGTGCTTTTTTAATAATACTATTATCTTAATGAGGTCATAGTTTGGTTTGTTATACACTGGAGTTACAAAGGAAATTAAAATAGACTAAAATTCGAATAGCCCACCAATGGTAAACAGTACAGTATTTTTAGGGGGCGTTCCTCCCCCAATGAAAGTTGGGCAAGAGGAGTTGAGAGGTCACTGATAGAATGCCTATACATACAGACACATACATACATACATACATACCACACAAACATACAGTCTGTCAAGCACGCACACGCACTCTCACACGTATATACTGTACAGAAACAGTCAAAACAATGGAGCGAGAGACAAGATGGAGTTCCACTAAAGTCTTCACAAAGCACAAATTCTTCTTATTCCTTTCTCTTGTTCCATACCACTTTCATGACAAATTTGTTTTTGTTTTTGTTTTTAAATTTGAAAAAAGTAGACATATACTGTAGCATCTCCACGCTGACTTGTTAGGTTGATTCCTCTTTGATGTTGAAGTCATCTTTATAGTCAGATAATCAAAAAAAACACAAGAACAGTTTTGCGAAATTGATGCACAACAATCCTCATACATTCGGAAGTTCATGAGTCAAAATTAAATGTTCTTGTGGCAAAAGTACTCCAATCTGGGCATGTCCAAGTCTCCATTGGAATAGTTCCCACAGGACATTACTAGATGACTGGTTAGCTCCATTCTGTTCATTTCTGGGTACATCCTCTCTCTTGTATTATACTTCCTTTACTTGAGTCCATCAGAGTTGTCTGAACACTCTCCAAACACCATGACCTTTACTCCAAAACTTGCGTACTGTCCAAGAACATTCTAGATACAAGGTTTCTGTTGGATTAGAACATTCCAGGGCCCGGACTGAACCCCATGTCCATGTCACGTGGCCTCATCTGACCCCCCATCATCATTGTCTGCTGTGGGGGGCCGCCCATGGCCTGCAGTGACATCATCATATTAGGTGAGCCGCCAGGGCCTGGATGGGCCATTTGTCTCCCCTGCATCATCCCTCCTGGACCCCAGGGACATCATCCGGTGCTGGGGGCCCATCATGCCTTGGCCCATGAAACCTGGTGGCCGCATTGAGTTGTGGCCAGGGTTGCCCATTGGCATGTCTTGGGGGCCCATTCCCCCACCAGGCCCCCCTGGCATCCCCCCCATCCCCTGCATGGGCATCCCCATTCTTGGTGGACCATCACCCATCATGCCCTGCATGGGGAAGCCAGAGGGGTGTGGTGGTTTTACCCCAGGGTTGTCTCCTCCACCTCGGGGAAAGTAAGACAGAGTCTGGCTGGGCTTCTCTGAAGGGATTATCCTGGACAGGTCGAACTCAGGAATGCCAGATGCTCCAGGCCGCATCACCTCATGAAGGTCTGCATCACTGAATCCACCCTGCATGTTGTTGAACTCTGGCCCTCCAGGGGTATTGGGCTTACACATACCCCCATCACCCCTTCCCCCATGAGGCATGTTTCCCATCCGTCCTCCCATAGGCCCTCCTTCTCCCTGGAAGCCCATGGGATGGCCAGGAAACCTTGTGGACCAGGACCGTTGTGCGGGGAGAAAGGACCTTGCTGGGAAGGGGACTGAGTAAGGGGGTATGCCTGGCCTCGATGAGGGTAACCCATGCGTCCCTGGGGCATCATTTGAGGGTTTCCCATACCAGGATCTTGGGGATTTGGTGGTATCATCATGCCATGAGGCATCATACCTGGGCCCATGTTAGGGGCATTGGGTGAGGGCATTTGTGGGGGCATGCCATGGGAGAGGGGCTGGGATCCCATTGGATTCATACCCAAGGGGCTGAGGGCAGACATGGGTCCAGCGTTGGGTCCCATCATACGTGGATTGCCTTGATGATTCATTGCCATACCTGCAGGTACAAGACAAAACATTCAGTACAAGCTCTTATAAAGCCAATCAAATGAGCAGTATAAATATGGCCCAAAGTAATTAACATGATAAATTATAGGACAAACAAAAGATCAGATGTCCTACCATTGTTGTTCACTGATGGCAGGTTAGGGGAGCGAGCTGGGGGCGAGTCGTCATCAGAGCTGGCAACAGTCTTTATGGCATCATGGTAGAGTGGGGTGGAGCTGGGCATTGCAAACTTGGACATGCGTGACATCATGATGGAGAGAGGATTCTGGGATAGAGTTGGCTCAGGGGGTATGGTGTACGGACTGCCAGACGGGACGTTGCCTGGGAGGGACATGGAGCCAGATGGAGCCCCTGATGAAGGAGGGGCTGAGGGAGGACCGTTACCACCTAGAGGACGACATGATGAGAAAGAAATGACGTGACAAAGACGTGATTAAACTTAGCAGTTTTCATTCTCTGGCAGATTGCTTTTACCTGTGATGACATTAGCAATGGTGTATGGTATTCTGTAGGAGCCAAATGTATGGCCACAAGAGGAGCCACTGGACCACAACCCACCCAACCCCACCCCACATACAGATGTGTGAACTTGAGTGATGCATTTGATAGAGAGCCTCCACATCCATTTCAGTTTCAGTTTTTTTAGACCAATTCTTATTTCAAAAAGGGACCCAAGGCGATAATCTAAGTCAGATATTTTATGATATTAATCACTCAGACTAGTGACTAAAAATGCAATACAAATAAAATTTAACACCAAACCATTGGCAAAAGAAATCCTAATAATAACTGAATGGCATTTAATAAAGAGTCACTGAAAAGAAAAAGATTAAATGCTGAATGAAGGAGCAGATACACGAGTGCTGATGAACAAAGAAAAAAGATTGCTGTACCTTGCTCCATGCTCCCCATCATGTTTGGTGAGGTGATGCTGAGGGGCGGCTTGCCACCCTGAGGTGGTACTCCAGGACTCTGCATGGGTGGTTTTGGTGAGGAGCCCATCCCGGGAGGGTTAGGAAGAGAAGGAGACCTCATATGAACAGGGGAGGCACCAGCTGATCCCATCATGGAGTGGGGGGACTTCATTGGTGCTGAAGCTGGAGGAGCTGGGGGCAGTGGGCCCTGTGGGACCAGTGAGCATGCCAGCCAGCTGGGACGGTGTCTGAGGGATTTTAGGTTTCCAGAGGAGAGCCCATCATGGGGACTGCACTTGCCTTAGAGGAGGACTTCAGTGGGTTGACACTCGGAGAGTTCCCTCCTCCTGCCTGGACATTCAGATCTGCTGGCTTGCGGCCTCTCTGACCTTGTGGAGGTCCACCACCAGCAGAGGGGAGATGGTTATCGACCATTACCTCCTGTTGGTGTAGATCTGTGCTCTGGACCAAAGGCTTGGTCTCCATGTGGACCCCTCATTCCTCCTGGACCCCCTGGGAAGGGCCGCCCAGGCCCCATGGGAAAGTCTCCTGGCTGTGTCTGCTCAGGAAAGGGACCCTGCATGGGCCTACCTTGAGGACCCATGTTCTCCATTGGAGGTCCTCCACCTCTCATTCTCATCATCTCATCGGGACTCATATTCATGCCGGGATCTCGTAGTTTGGAAGGGTGCATATGAGGTCCTGGCCCAGGTCCAGGACCCATGCCAAACTCAGGCCCCATTTCCCTGCCCCCCATTCCCTGGAGCCTTGAGGATGGACTCATAGGACCATCACCGGGCATTCTGGGAAACATACCCATGCCATTACCAGGTTCCATTCCACCTCTTTGGTGCCCCATCATCCTTTGCATGTCCATCATCATACCAGGAGGAAGGCCCTTCTCTCCACCCATACCTTGGTGGAACATTGCTTCTTGGACTGACTGAGGATTTGGGAAACGCTCACCACGAACCCCTGGACCAGCAAACATTCCCCCAGGTCCTCCAGGGAAGCCTCGTGCGTCTCCCATACGGGGAGGCATGTCGTCAGGCCAGCCCATTCCAGGCCTTGGGGGTCCCTCCATTTCAGGATTCATCATACCAGAGAAGCCCGGCATCCTCTGCATATGTGCGGGCATACCCCTGGGGCCAGGGCCCATGCCCATGCGCTCCTGGTAGTGCTCTGGTGGACCACCTGGTCCCCCCCACATCTCTCCTGGGCCCATCTGATAGGGAGGCGGGGGCCCTCGCATCATACCACGTGGACCATGGGGGTGCATCATCATATCTGGAGGGAGAGGCCGGTGTTGCATTTCTTGTTTCTTCCTCTTTTCTTCATAAAACTCCTGCTGTAGCTTCAACCAAGCCACCTGTTCTGGGGTCATCTGATCTCCGTCTCCACAGCCCCCTGGCCCACCCATGTGTGCACCCATTTCATCTTGTGGAAACGGGGGCATGTCCCTTGGACCATGAGTCGGGCCAAAGGGTGGAACTTGTGGACGAGGTCCCCCTGGCCCACCTGGCGGTCCGAGGCTCTGAGACTGTGCCATCATAGCCTGTAGAGGCCCTGCTCAGACCTTCGGGGTGCACCATCAGGGCCTCCATCATGGGGTCCACCATGGGACTGTGGTGGCCCAGTTGGTGGGGCATCACGGTCATCAGGGAAAAGCATGCGCTGAATATCTCGCAAGGTCTGCAGAGAGCGCTGGCGATGCTCCAACTGTTCTTGGGACAGACCCTCTGTGTTGGCCTCCATGTTCAACAGCTCCTGGGCTAGTTGCTGTTGTTGTTGCTGCTGCTGGGGTGTCAGACCCACTCCACCAGAACCTCCACCCTGCCCTCCTTCACCTGCTGGTGGAGGGTTGAGGCCTGCCTCAGGTTGGGTGACAGGGGCCTGGTCAACTGGGGCGGTAGTGTTACTGGGGCTACTACCAGGAAGATTTTTGGATTCCATGCTTGCAGAGGACGATCCTTCCTGCGGAAGAACACCAGACTGGTTCCCTTGGTTTGAAGGCTGGGGTGGGGCTGGCTCTGCCAAGCCAGGTAAGGACGGCTTGGATCCAGGCTGGTGGCTCTGATCTTGGGCATGGGAAGGTGTTTGCTGGGGAGGCTTGGAGTCATTCCGAAGGGCGCTTGCTGCATTGTTCTTTAACAGAGAGGGACATAAATAGGATTAAGTTATAATGTGTTCATGGGAAATGCAAGCATACGTGTGGTTAAAAAAAAAAAAGAGCCTAAGTGTGGTCTCTACCAGGAGGAGGTGAGCTTTGTCCTTGCTGTTGGAGATGTTTTTCATGTGGAAGGCAATGATGTTTTCTGTGTGGCCAGTTAGAACTGCATCAGCTGCCCTGAGGACAAGAAGGCAGACAGTCAGATATCAGTCATCAGACACAATAAATGTGTGTGCGTGCATATTTGAGAGGCGGTGAGCCAAACGAAGAAGTAGTACTAGATGGGACCATGAAGGTAAAACCAAGGTCAACAGACTAAGTAAACTGTTGCACACAAACACGCCTTCCACCAAGCATCCACATCTTTGATCTCTAATTCCCGACAGAGTGTTAATCTAAACCAAGTGTACGCCGACTGAGCACACATGTTCGCGCAGATACACACAATGGATTTAGGCTATAACTGGGAAAGTTGGGGGAAGAAAGGGCAGGGGTGGGAAGAAAGTATCTCACAATTCACACAAACGGCAGCCACAAACATCAAAGACAACAACCACCGATGACAGGGGCACAGAGATATACTTCAGGCAATTGCCATTGTTGGTAATTTCATTTAATTTTGAACTGCAATTCCACAAAGGGTTTCTCTGTAGGTGTAGGTCTAAAACTAAGGTCTAAACACATTCATATTCCAAATAAGTACTGATAACTGTTAATACAAATCACTGATCATAACTAAATCTGTGCAAAACTACAATATATGTACTAAAAATTCAAGATTTGGATATCAAATTATTGCTAGAGGGGGAAATTTCTGAACTTCAACAAGTCGCAACAGATACAAATAGTAACTTTCAGCTTCCTTACTTGTTGGCCATCTCTGTGGTGAAGACATAAACAAGTTTTGAGCCTGGTTTCTGGCCACTAGGAGGTTCTGTTGTGGAGCCCTGGCCTCCCAGTGTATTGTGGGAGGGCGTGGAGGAGCGACTGAGTCCAGCATTGGAGGTAGAATGTGTGACTGAGTCCTGGGGCTTCACGTCACTGGAGTTGCAGTCTACAAGGAGACAATGACAGGGAAGATCGTGGCTTTAGGATCATCACAGGCTTATGGGCAATGTAGTTCTACTGAGGAGCTGTCATAAGTTAAGTTGATCAGCAGGAGGGACTGCTAACACATGCTTGGATCCACACGTTAACACACTTACTGAAGAATCCTTTGTCATCTTCGTCACTTTCTCCCCCAGAGCACCAGTCGGCTCCACTGTACGGCTGCCTCCTTTCTGCCACACACATCCTCTTCACCCTGCTGCTATCTGTAAAGACACACACACACATACATAACAACCATTAGTGGGCCTGGGTTCATCTGTGTGAGTGACAGTGAGGGACTGCTAAGTACCTTTCACAAGATGTCCAACTGTTGCCTTCTCCAGGCAGATTGTTGTATACCCAAGAGATAATACTAAAAAAACTACATACAGCGCTTCTCATGAAGTTATGTAGGATAACAGGAACAGACTATGGGCTGTAATTAGCGCGCATTTATGCCATTTCATTCATTAATCAGTGCTGAATAAATCTGATACACTACCTCTACAGGAAATGATGTGTAAAGCTACCAGATGTGTAGGAACATTCAGACAGAGACACTGCTGACATGACATTGTTTAAGCACTGTAGGTATACCATCTATTCTGAGCAGTTCAAAGACTCAAAACTTCGATAAAGTAGGAAAGCTGCTAACTACTCC
>JAAROE010000181.1:0-18000 GCA_036365135.1 Miichthys miiuy | reverse complement strand
AACATATTGTGTTTTGGACCTGGTTGGGTGCCTTTTTTCCTTTTAGACCGGACCACTTGAGGATCACTCTTGTATGGGAAAATATCAGTGCAATACTTCAGCTTGTCTCTGGTATAGCCTTGGCCATAGCCACACCATATTAAAAGAGCTATTCTAACATATCGAGGAGCGGAGCAACCGAAAATATAATACATAGCAGTGGTATAATGTAACGGCATTATAGGTTTAAGTGCTCGGGTAGGTGCAGATCAACACACTGTGGCTCTGAGATTGTGGAGTGAACCGCATGCTTGTGTACGCTCACATGGACAATGTGCATGTGAATGCTGCTTAAAAGCATTTAGACGTATGCAGATTCCCCTCCTTTTGTCTGCTGGTTCTCATTGAGTGTGCCCAGCATGCAGGCTGCGGCAGCGGCGAAGCACCCAGCTGGATGATTTATCAAAGAATACTCTTTGATTAAGGGAAATTAAAGCAGGCTGCTCTTGGCTTGCTAATTGCTTTGATAACAAGTTCAAGCAGTTAGTTAGTGGGAATATTTTGGAGGATATGGACCTCTGAAAGAAAACAATGATGACAATTAAGCCAGAGAGGGGTTGCCCATAGTTGTTATTTTGGTGCAGAATTGTACATCTATCCTTCTCATAGTTGCTGGCTAACACCTCCCCTGCCTTTCAGCTAATTCGACATTATCCAACTTACCCTGCCTGTGCTGCTACTATATAGACACATGATTCAAAACCATGGTATATTGATCAATAAACTCGGTGTTCTGGGGGTTTATAGCAGTTTATAAAATTGACAGTAGCATCATCTAAAGTGTTAAAGGTGAGTTCCTGCAATAGCGATAAAAAGTCTTATGAAGACACAAACATTTATGTGTGATGTGCATCTTGTAAACAAGCTCTTTGAGTGGAGTTGTGGAACTCAAGCACACACATTTGCAGTGCTTTCGCCGGTGTCAGTCTTCGTATGACGAACAAAAAGCGCTGTTAAGTGTGCTTACGGTTTGTTTTTCCTGCTGTTGGAATTTTACAACACCTGCGTGACTGTGACAGACGGGTACAACAAGCAAGATGACATACATACATACAGAAATCAACATCATTTCAATTCAACATTGCCAATGGTTAGGAAAGTGTTCAAGGAGCTTAGAAACTTTTTCGTGTGAGAGCAGCAAGTCAAGCAAGTCAACTTCTGAAAATATATAGGACGATTAAAATTGGAGAGTGGAAACAGCCATAAGACAAGTTCCGTCTTCTTCCCAGTGGCTTAAATTTTATTTGTGTGAAGCTTGGGAGCGTCTCTTCGATACTATGCTGTCTCAGGTTGCTTAGGAATTGTGCCTGCCCTGTCAATCATACAAAATGGTGCAGTAGGCAGGGCCCTTGCCTGAGCTTTTCCACCATCCCCGGTGGAGTCTCTATGACAACGACTGGCCGTTGAGACACTCCCGCAAGCACTGCGCCGGCTTCCACCAGTCTCCGTTGTGGCAGCGGCAGATGGTGCAGTCGTCCACCTTTACTTCAATTCCGGCTGGGATGATCGTTGTTCCAGCAAAGCAATTTGGACCTGCCGCATGGGAAGGGAGGGGAAGGAAGAAAAATACAGGAAAGAAGGAATGAGAACGACAAGAAATGGATGTGGATCTCCTGAGAATATCTCTTTTTCGGAGGGGTGGCGGAGTGATGCAGAGAGCTGCAGGGAGTTGGGGGGGAGTCAGAGCAGACGTACAGATCTTTTCACGGGCATGCACCGATGGGCTTGTTTTTGCAACACTAAAGCGCTTTTGTTAGTCTCCCCTTCTCCCTCGACATGGAGCGCTTTGCATCCTAATGCGCCGCAAGCAGAGAAGCCTGCCAGGCGCTGGCTTGGCAGTATAGAGAGGCTGGAGTACAGAGAGAGAGAGAGAGAGAGAGAGAGAGAGAGAGAGAGAGAGAGAGAGAGAGAGAGAGGAAGCTGCTTTGAGAGGCAGTAGGGAGGATGGTGTTAATCACTTCAGTCTGTATGAAAAGGCCACAGAACTCCTTAGCAATTCCTTACATGTTCTCTTTACACACACGCGCACAGACTCTGCACTGACTTCCAAAGCAATAAAGAACTTAGATTAATTTTGATGTCTGATTTATACTTAAAACACAGTAGGATTTACTTGTGTGGAGCTCCTTTTGTTGACACGATTCCTTTCATTCAAAACATGTTTGATTGTTTACCACTGGAACAACTCATACCTGCATATTTAAATATTGCAGCAGATATGGAGACACAGATTAGCCTAGGTGCATTTTAAGATCTCTGTTCAGGGAAGCCGAATAACTCTGTTATATTTCGTGGGAATGCAGTACATCCATTATTGGTGAATACCACATTAAACTAGAATAGGCAACAAATCCACTAGTGGTACAATTGACCTAGCTCACATTGTTGAAGAAAGTGAAAAATCTTGTGTATCTGTTTTCCAGCAATCCAGCTGACAGACAAACAAACAAACAAACAAACCGACAGTACCGAAAAACATAACCTCCTCTCTGGAGGTAATTATTATATCTAATTTGTTTCTCCTGCCTCAGGGTGATTTGAGGCAGTGTATCTCTTCCTCTTCGTCTTGTGACAGAGGAGCCGAAAGGTGCCAGGAATTCGTACCAGTTTTAATCATTTAAATTAAGCAATCAGCAGCTCAATTGGTGTGACGGTGACTTTGGATTGCTCACACTGTTCGGCACTGTAAAACCTGCTAGATTCAAGACTCCTCTACGAGTAGTCATAAAAATCTCATATGTCTCATAACTCTTGAAGACACAGTAGCTTTCCTGGCTAATATTCATGAACATCTTAGTCTCCCAGTGAATTTGATTTAGTGCAGGCTAATATAATGCCAGCAATGCAAGAGTGAACAGGGTTAGACGACCTGAGGAGCCTAGTTACAGTACACAGGGTAGATTTGGGGACACAGGCCAGCTGCATGCAAATCTGCATAATTATTCAACTTGGGCACAGTATGGACCTTTTTCAACAAGACATTTTGACATGGCACAGGTGTAAATAATAAGATCAATGATGGCTGAATTCCACTGAGCTGCTTCGGTTTCAGGGTCCTGGTACTGTGCATGCTTGCGCACGGTATGGTTTACGGGGACGCTTGGATAGAAGACAGTCATCGTAAATGTTATCAAGAACAAATCAAATTATATGTTGTGAATTTGGCCTATCTGAGCTTCTGTGCCCTGTTGTCAAAACTACCAACCATTTTGAAGATTTTAAGCCTTTAAATGCAAGTTTGATTACTTGATGTCATTTATGAAAAAGGGAAAATAACTCATTGTTTGTGTGGTTTTTAGTCAAACTGGCATTTAGGTTAAAATCCTCAAAATGATTGAATGTTTGGTAGTTTTGAGCAGGGCTGAAGTTGTTTAAGAGTTTTACGTAGAAAAAGTGGAAGTGGACATTTTTGTCCACAGTGTTCTATTGATCTATTAGAAAAATTCAAATTTGAATTAAAAAAATTGTCAAGAGAGAGGTCTGCAGCCTCCTGAACTCTGTCTCATAGTAACATAAGCATGATAGACCCTTTCTCACGTCTCATGTCAAAGCACTACAAAGTAGTAGTAGTAGTATATAAAAAGGACTAAGTATAATAAATAATATAAGAATTAATGATTGCTTAATTCTGTTCAGCTTCTTGGGTTTCAAGGCTCTGGTATTGTGCATGCTGGCTCACTGTCATGGCTTACTGGGGCACCTGAATAAAACATAACCATTGTTGATATTAACACCTGCACTTTTCCACCTAATATCTGCTCTGACTTTTATGGTAATGATTAGAAAACTCAAAGCGCTTGATTATATGGTTAGGTAAAGACTCTGGTCACACTGACTCAAAGCGCATGACAAGGCATGCTGACTTGTTTAACAGTCTGTACATAGGCAGATTTGGCCAGCAGCTCTCAATATTTCACAAGTTTCTGTGTCAGGTGTCTACAGGATTTCCTGCATTGTTTATGAGTTAAAGTAAAGTACATGATGCTATAAATATCCATGTGATACTGACAAAGGGAGCAGTTAGTTACCTAGTATCCCCATCCTCTGCCTCAGCATTGATGAGTCCCTTGCTCTATCTGGACCTGATAAAACCCCTTTGATCAGAGCTTAGAGGAGACATTGAGAACGCTTGCCAAGTCTTAACTCTCATTGATCTGCCTCTGGACAGCTGGCACAGGTTACAGGACAAACTCAGTGGAGGTTGATGAGGGAATAGGATGACTGGCGCTGCTGCCAAGTGTGATTGTTTATAGCCAGATAGATCTGGAGCCACAAGGACACAGTTTCAGCTACCTTCACCGTTCAAGGACACACTGTCACCCGTGATCAATTCATGGCCAATAAAGTTTAGTGAAGTCAGAAAATGTTTGTCCTGTGTCGAAACTGTCTCAGCACATCATACTTTCCTTCACTACAGCTTAAGGAGTGAACGCATTTTGGGACTCATTACAGTCCATTTGGCTCAAATTCCATTATAGTTCTCGCCTAGAGGTAAGAAATGCTTCCACAAAAACCTCTAATTCATGAAAAACTTTAGCTTTTCTGTAGAATATGTCAGTCTGAATATGTTACCTAACTGTAGTCAGCTCTATGTCACTACTGCTCTATGATACGTCTGTTTAAAAGAACACAATGACATCCTTCAGACAGATAAGACATGGCAGATCTATAAATGGTTTATATTGATGAAACACTAGACTATCTCTCATAATCTTTTTTTTCATGACAATTACATAATGGTGAATTTACAGTATATAATTTATGATAAAGATTAGAGCTGAATCAGTCGGACTTGATTAATGCGGAGCTCAGAGATAAGTCCTCCCACTGGCTGACTATTCCATTGTGCTTCCTTCTGCTCTCTGTTACTGTTTTCAGGGTGAAACACCAAGAGGCACATGAGCTATAAAGAATATAGATTCTAATACTGGAAGGCTTTAACAACTGTTGGCAACCGTTAACATTGATTTGATTATATGCAGTTCAAAAGACAACCACACATCAAGGTTACAACCAGAATATATTAAGTAAAAAAATCTTTTAGATGTTAAAATCTAGTCATTAGTCCTGTTCATAAAATGTTCACTAATTAAGCACATTTAGTCCAACTGTAACCCAAGTATCAAGTTTTATTTTAACATTCAAATCACCAAATCAATGATTAATGGGAGCTAATTATCCATGTGCAAAAAAAACCTCATTTCAGACCGTAGCTATTAGGCCAATCCATGACAGTTCTGATTGGTTTTCTTTAACTATCTCAGAGTGAGTGGGTTTAGCCAGACCTTTCACCTGCGCTGGAAAAGTGCAAATACAGTGTGGAGATTCTACAGCTAAACTTCCTACGCAGTAGAGTTTGTCTGCAGATGCAAACAGCCCCTTAAACCATGAAACTGTGTCTAATGAGAGTTAACCCAGCAGATGTATGGTAATCCAAAGAGGGTACGCTTCTTCATCTGTAGAAATATAGTCACCAAAAATCTTAGATTAGCATGATTTCTGAAACACACACCACGTGGATGATGTGACAGTAAAGCTAAAAACTTTCATCTGTTTATTGTGTATTATACAATATAATATTTGGGTTCAAAGCCTCAGATGTACTATGTGCAGTAGTGGAGGAAGTATTGTGTAATAGTACAATACTCTGTTACAGGTACTGCATTCAAATTTTATTGAAATTCTTTATTTAAAGTGAAAGCACAAAAGTATCATCAGCAAAATATACTTAAAGTGGCATAGCACAAGTAAAAGTACTGATTATGCATACATATTTCAGATTTTCTTTCATTACTGGATCATAAATATTGATGCATCGATGTGTACATTACTGCAGCTGCTAAAGTTGGTGTTAATCATAATTTATTAGTTTATTTGTATTTTGTATTAATGATGTGAACTAACATTAAAAAAACTATAAAATTAAATGCAGTAAGGTAAAAGTAGACCACAATATTACAAGTATAAAATAGCATAAAACCAAAATATTAAAGTAAAGTACAAGCACCTCAAACATGAACTAAATTGGTCTTGTGTAGTTTCTACTTAATCTATTCTTATTTAATATAGTTATTTATTCATAAACTTTCTTATGTGTATTTATTCCTGTCCATGTGCTGATGTAAAACCCAAATTTCCTCTCTATGTGGTCAGAAAGGATTATGACATCTTATCTTTACTTGAATTGTCATTGCAAGCATGTTAGGCCTTAGCTCACTTGTCACAGTATAAAACCTCAGTGGTCCAGAGTTAAGCAGAAGCAACCGTTACACCAAACTTTGAATTGAGCTATTCATGTCAGTGTCTTTTACAGTAATCTTTCGCTGATGAGACACAGAATAGATGAACATTTTAAAAGGGTTGTGTTCATGTCCAATAGTTATGAGAAACGCTTGCAGCAGGTAAAGCTAGAAACAAATGTCTGGCTGCTTTCTAATTGCATGTCTAACTGGAGCACATAAGTGGATGTCTTCCTCTCACAGTCCCTCTGTCCCTTGGCCAAAAATGAGAGCTAAACAGCATTCTTCATTGTCCTCTCCCCGCAGCCCTCAGCCATCCACTCCCATAGAGATTTATCTGTCTGCCAGAGCCTGACCAGGCACCCTTGGGGAGCCTAGAAACGGCAGGCCTACCCTGAAATGCCAAGGGTGTCACTGTGTCCTGTCAGCATGGATTAGCTCTCGCCTAGCAGCTTCTGCAGCCTTGTTAGTGTGGGTGTTTGTGTGTTGAAATAAAAGAATGAAAGCAAGTGGGATAGGGAGGAAATGAGAGATAGTGTGAAAGAAAATGTGGGTACTTGTGGTGAAACAGTCATTTAGCATCTGCCTCAAACTAAATTCCTCACTTCACATTTATAGGTCAACTTCTGCTTGAAAGAAAATATTTCACAATTTTTTTTTGCCTTCTTCCAACAGGAATAATCATAAACAATTTCTCTATTTTTGGTGTGACACTCAACATAATGAGAAGTCTGCAATGCAAAAACAAGGCGTACAATCATGAGAGTACATCTGATTGTTAATCAGGTTTGTATTTGCATTCAGATTCAGAGAGGCTGCCACATTTTAAAGCTTACATTTGAACCATGTTAATCGGCTCACATCTGATTTGTGGATTCTTTTGTGACTGCATTCGATGTTACCCACAGGCACTCTTTGCTGACGATCTTTCCAGTCAGGATAACATTGTAGTTACTGTACTTTAGTCATAAAACTCCATCTGTCTCACAGGAATGGTGCTGGCAAAGGGAAATCTCCCACCCCACCTTGTAAATAGCCAATGAACCATTGGAATCCTATAATTCTAATTTAGGGATTCGCTGCGTGTGACAAGGGCGTCAGGGCACAGGGAGATAAAAGGCTCTCCAAGGACCCATTAGACCCTCCTACCATGCCTTTAATCAATGGGCTAATGTTTACTCTGCTTAGTGTGTCATTTATAATTAAAACTAGTACTGCTCATTAGTGTCCAACGGGCCCAAGGTAATAATTTTAATTCATAAAACATCAATTACAACCTAATCTTCTAAAGGCGAAGCCATCAAATGGCGATACCACAGATAAACTTGCCGTCACTGGTTTAATGAAAATTTAATGACTTCTAAGAAGAGTGCGTTGAATTCCAGAGGAGATGAGTGTTTACCGTTTTTACAGATGGGGCAGCATTGCTCCGGTTCGTACACAGGGTTGACACACTCTGGGACGGCGCAGTCGGACACCACACAATGCACCTCGTTATTTGGTTCGCAGCGGCACCATTCACAGGGTGACGGCTGTGGGCAGAGGGAGGGAAGAGAAATGGGTAATCTGGGTTAGATGATTCAGTAAGTTTCACCTTTATGAGTGTCTGTGTTCTGTGTGATTACTACTGGACAAACAGCCTGTGCCTGTATTTTTGCTGATATTTCCCAATTATAAATGCCCCTATTATATGCATCTCATACTGTCTCCTTCATCAACAAAGAAGCAAGTTAATAAATTATTCACAAAGCCAGTTTCATTAGGCTACTTGCCTCTTAATAAACAGAGCCCGTAGCTGACTTTGAATAAAATCACTAGAAATAACTAATAAGAGAGTCTATAGTGCTCACAATATTTAGTATTTTGCTGCATTCTGCTGCGGTCTGCCTCAGGAAAGAGTTCAGAGGCTTATCTTACCACCTCTGCAACATGTAAATCAGCGCTATGCAGCTCTCTGTGCTGCTGCCTCTTACTTGACTTTATCTTTACAAAGTCTCTTGACGGAAAATGAACTGTAATGCAATTACATGGAGTGGAAAAATACTGTTTCCAAATCACGAAAGGTCAACTGCTCATCATATTAGATTTTCTTTCTGCTCATCACAGTAAACAGTCCTTTGAGGGTCTCTCTGCGCTGGGTCCACTCTGTCAGCGACTTAGTACTCTTCGTTAACCTAGGTACAAATGTTTGATATCTGATAACTCTTTTGCGGTTTGCATTTAATAAAATATTGATTTTCTGTGGAGAACAAAATTGTTCAGAAGCTTTATAATAAACTTGAGTGAGTTACCGACTTAACCACCATTTGTCCATTTTGATGGCAACAAGGAGCTCACTTACCTTTGCCACCTTCGGAAAGAGCTAGGCTATCTTTTTCCTCGTGTCTCTAATCTTTATGCTAAGCTAAGCTAACGGCTGCTGGCACCAGCGGCATTTACTGTACAGGTATGAGAGTCAAGGGCATAGGACTGAGGAGTGAGTATACAGGAACCTCATGGAGAGTACCCACAAAGATACCAGAATGAAGCTACAGATGCGAGAAGGGGCCCATAAAGAATTCCTATGTGCAGGGTCCATAATTTTGTGCTATGCCCCTTATGGAAGTGGTATTTTCATCTAACTCCTGGCAAACTCTTCCTTTAAATGCTGGCTGTTCTGCTCTGGAATCAATTCTTTTTTTTTTTGTCACTATTCCATCAAAGATCCCAACTGCATAATGCTTGCTACAACCAAATTGTAGCAACAACAACAGTTCTGAACTGTAGTAATAACGGATGCTTTATTGTGACTTTTATCAACCAATTTTGCCAGGATGCATTAAGTGACACAAAAATGGTAAGTGGTCAGGCTTGTATTCTTAATGGAATTTATGGCAGTCTGGATGCACCGCAGCTACAAATTGAATATGAGCAACATTAAGAGAGAGAGAGAGACAGAGACCAGAAAGGAAAGCAAATATGTAACCCACTTTCTAAATGTAGACATACTGCCTGAACAAACTATATGTAGAATGAGATTTACAAGTCATGTTGAAATGAAACATTTAACTCTAGCCAAGGATCACAGCGAAATCAGTTCAGACATAAACTCGAGACTATTTCACTTCCTGTTATTCGACTTTCCCTCCATGAGATAGTTTATCATCTAAGATTCCTCTGCAATGTTTAGACAACAGTCCTGTGGGATTAAAACATTAGATGTGAAAAAGGATGTTTATAAACAACAAGCAGAAAGTTGTGAGTATATTAAAAATATATATATATGATTTGTTACATAGAAATGAAGACGTACACATGGAAATGTAACTTGTTTGTGTTTTGGTAAAATGCTGTGTTCTGTATCTCTAAGATTCACACTCTCAACGATGTTAATGATCATCGATCTTGCTTGCTCATTCATTGTGTCCTGTTGCATATTTTAGAGCTTCCACTGCCTGATATAAAACGTATCTCAAGGCTTTTCCTTTTCTAGTGTAGTTGTACTGAGACGTTAAAGACTTTTACACACATGGATGGGTACCTGAACATCTAAAACTTTGCTCTGCTCTCCCTAGTGTAACAGCCCTAGGCCATAAAACTGTGTTGTGCTGGAACGTCCCCGGTTCTTCCAAGTCTTCCTGATGGTTTAACCCTAACCCTTCCACCTTATTGATTGACCAATGTCACCTGCTTGCAGTCTTTATAAGCTGGATAAGCTCAAGATGGCTTCCTCTTGTCTTGCCTTGCCTTTTGCTGTTGCTGCCTCTCTTGCCTCTTGCTTTCGCTCTTGGCACCCAGTTTGGTTTGGTTGTTGATTGTGTTTTGTTTAGGTTTGGTTCACGGTACACATAGTAAGTTAGCACACAGTTTCATAGCATCCAACACCCACACTCACCACTGATTGCTGACATAACACAGTATGTTTTTTTGTTTGTTTGTTTTTTAACTAAGTTAAGCTGAATACATCTTTTTTTGGTTCACTTAAACTGTTTCTGTGTGTGTTATGTTCTTGAACAATATATAACATGACAAAATTCCTGTTAAAAATTCAGTAATGCATTACATTACAAACGGCATGTATGCAGGTACAAGGGAATGTACATGTAAAGTCAGGAAATAAGGAGGTAACAATGCTGGAACTTATAAAGAATTTATTATTATTTATTTATTATTATTGAGCAACAGAGCTGGACATGTGGGGAAAGATGTGGGTAATGAAGGTGACTTTAGTAGCCTGAGGCGGTCCAGATTTATGTGGATTTACATCGTTAAACAGAGTGATGTTCATTGTTGTTATTGTTGAATTATTGATTTATGTCCTCCCTGTCGGTGTTCACTGTCAGGAACAGTAAAGGATACAAAAATGATCATAAATCTAAATGATATGACAAATTATAAACTAACTTAACAACCTTAACTTGCACCCAGGACCAAGCACCACAAACACCACAAACAACAGCTATACAAAAAATATACTGTCTATACTGTCCCTTAGCAACAGCTCCACTGAAGACATTCACAGCTATCACTCACTTGTGACCTTTGAACAGCTCTCAAGTAAAGTCAAGCTCATATCAGAATGAGCATCTTGTAGATAAAAATACTCCATTGTATGCAAATGTATGTGTCAGCACGTACGTCGTTTGTACAAACAATTAAAGTATAAATTTGGAAGCATAACGCTGTATGTTATTGGCTGTAATCTAAAGCTTTACCAGTAATCCCTCTCATATCTTACCCACACAAATAGTTGGCCCCAGTCCGTTCACATAAATAGACCACTCAAAAATATTTCTCTTTCTGTCCCTCTGGTGTGCTTATATAGAAAGCAATTAAACATCAAAATGTTGTCTCATACATATGACTTCATTTTGACAAGCTGGGAGACTTAATTTGTGGGGCAGGCAAAGTAGGATTCAGGGTCAGCAGCGAAACATAAAACGTTGTTTCTGGTTTATGATTCTTTTTCTGCAGCGGGACTATCTGACTTCTACTTGGTACCAATGATCAGATATACATAGCTTGCTTTGTATTGTTGTCACTGAGTATTTTGGATTGACTGAAGATAAAGTACCTTAACCTTGGGCTACATATAACAGCAATTACACCTTACTTTAAACTGGCACTAACGGCAGCAGAAACGCAGGTTCATTAAAGGTTGTGTTAGCTAATAATAAATATGCAACACTTTGTTATTTAGTGACTTACTAGTGTCTTTAAATTAAGGCCCAAACCCAATTAGTGTATTAACATGTACACTAATATCCCTGTTATGATTTTGCAGAATACCGTTTATGTGTTTTAGCATGTAAACATGTTCTAGTTTTAGACACCCGGATGAGCATTACTCTAACATGTTTCCTGGGGTATAGAAACTGATAAACGGTGGTGCGTGAAGATGTATCCATCGTCTTAATCATGCCATGAATGAAAATACAATAACTAATATAGTAACTTCAGTTATTAGTTGATGAAACATGGGCCAATGGGGGGACTGACCATTGTTACAATGGCTACTTATTCTGAAATCCTAATAGCAAACAAAAGCTCACAGCTCTTAAGGCCCAATTATTTTGTATATACATTGGACAAGGGACTACTTGGTTAGGTTTAGGAAAAGATCATGCTGTGGGTTAAAATAAGTACATTAGTTAGGTCAGTTATGTTATGTACGTAAGTTAGTTAGTTAGTTAGTTTTTTTGCAGCATGGGCCCTTTGAAACAATGGGTGTTTTTTTTTTTTTTTTTGGCTGTTGAACAAATGGGCCATAGTCCCATTTTTTTACCCCAAAATATCCCATTGAACCAAAATATTCAGTTGGGATTTTGTTGGAAATTGCTCTCATCTTTCATTACTGCTGATAAATTGGAGAAACTAAAAGCAGAATGCAGCACAGTCCTGGTGAAAGAGCTCACTTGGTAGTGGACAGAGCTGTGAATGGTTGAATGTGAAGTTGGAAGAACTTGCATTGATGCAGACAATCAGAAACCTGGATATTGTTAAAAATAACAATATCCTGAATATGATCAATACCAGATAACTAACTAGTAAAAACCAGGATACTTATGTTTTTTTTTTATGTTACTTGACTGCACCAGATGATTTGTTACACAGAACCATCTGTGAAGTCTTGTCTTGTTTATATATATATATAAAAAAAAAAACCTTCAGTGCCGGTCTATGCTGTTGTTTCAATGAAGATATGTAAAGTGGAGGCTGTTTGCCTCCCTACCCCATCCTTTTTCTCTCCTCTTGTGTTTCTGTCTCTCTTATCTGTCTTGTGGTCGAATAGTCTATTTTGCTTAGGAGGATTCTCAACTGAGTGAAGTGACCCGGAAGTATTCATGGAGTCGCCATGATAAGAGCTGTTCGAATTCTCAAAATCTTAAGGAAAGGAGCTTCAGTGCTTCCTTTCTTATCTACTTTAACACAGGATACATTGGACCATCCTTAACAAGAAGGAAAGGAGATAATGCCGTCCCACAATTCCTTGCAGCAGCAACAAACAGTGTGATGCAGACTGCTGCTGAGAGAGAGCATGTGAGTATGGAAAGATGTGATGATGTGATATAAAAACTTTGATCGTGGGGGTGTTGTTTAGCTTAGTTGGTATAGCATTCGCCTCATGTACGAAGGCTCAGTCCTTGCTGCGGCGGCCCAGGGTTCGAATCCGACCTGTGGCTCTTTGCCGCATGTCATTCCCCATCTCTATCTCTCCCCACATTCCTGTCACCCTTCAGCTGTCTCTGTCAAATAAAGCTCAAAAAGGCCAAAAAAATATATTTAAAAAAATAAAACAAAAACTTTGATCGTGAAGCCTGTTGTGTTGTTGTTGACTGTGGAGCTGCTTTAACATACCGAGTAAAAACCTTCTCTAACTGTGATGGATGTCCAGCATCCCTGCAGATTATCATGGACGTTATAGTTGATTATTCATCATCCATCTTTTGCCAAAACTTGCTTGATTGGACAGGAGGGTGAGCGTGAGCGACCATACTCAGTATGACAAACACTTCTTTTACTTCTGTGACAAGTGGACAAGTTCCATTATTTCATTTCTGACACTGATAATGAAGTCATATTTTTCACCAGGATGTCCACATTTATATATTCTGCATGAAACAACCCGGTAAGAGCGTACATGGAGAAGGATATCAGATGCATGTTTTGTAGTCCATCCTCTGAACTTCGTAGTTTTACCACAGATCACGTCAAAAACATCCAAAGTCACATAATGACGTAGTTTAGTGTAAGTGCAGTCGGATTCCTTGAACACCGTGGTTGTCTTCTCCTAACTCCCTACAGTATGAAATCACATCTTTCCTTGACCTCATGACGTTTTTCATCGAGGTCAAGGAAAAGTGCTTAGGAAAGGACATAGGAGGTCATTTTTTAGACTATTCGACCACACCCTCTGTCTCTGTCTGTATCTCTTGGTGTGGCCTCCAAATTCCCTCTAACCTGCCCGATTGCCACACCACCTCTTCTTGAGTCACTAATCAACCACTGCAGCATAAAAGACTCACTGGTTTACTTATGCACTCTTCAACTCCTCCTACCAGCCTTGCACCACCCCAGACACCCCCTTCCCTGGATCATGTACCCACCTGCACATTCTCCATGGTGTTCATAATTAACTATATTTAACTGATTCACATTTGTGTTTGCATTTTTGAGTCCATATTGTTTAGCATAGCAAGACATCCTTCACAGATCTTAGAAAACAACTACGACAGCAGCCACCATAGACCTTTTCACAGCAGCCATTTTGACATGATAGTAGTATCAACACAGGTGTTTCTAATGATACTAATAGGTAGTTAATAGGTTCTGTTCCATTTAGTGCAGCAGAGCCTTTCCAGTGAGCCAACATGCACAACAGCAGCACCCTGACTCAGTTTGACCTGAATGGAATGGATCTTTATTTGTATCGTTGGTAACACCTGTGTGTACTCTACTATTTCAGGTCAAAATGGTTGCTGCAAAAAAAGGTCTATTATTGTTACTTCACACACATGTTGTCACACACACCTAGCTTAAACCACTCCACTGTCTCTGTTTAAACCCACCTGTAGCTCATTCTGTAGCTGACAGTAGTTCTTCATAGGATGCTGATTAGTCTATAACCACTATGTTCGGATACAAGCGCATAGCTCGAAGCCTGGCAAGATAGATTCTTTGATCTTGCGAGTGCAGCTGTCTCGCAAGGTTAATGTCTATGTAAATGTATAACAAATGCAAGTGCGACTAATTGAATCTCAGCACGTACAGTTCAGGTCTGATGACCTTCATAATGCAGCCATGAACAGGATCAACATAAAAACATCTAATAATCATTTCTGTTTTGTTTTTTTTCTTGGTAATTATAGAAACATAACATTCCTCTCCTTAACAAAGCCTTTACTTTTCAGTGGACAGTCAATTATATGTTAGTTTAAAGTATCTAATTAAGGATAAAAGCACAGCACAAGAGTGGGACAATTAGCTAAGTGGATGGAAAGGTTCCAACTTTTTATTAATTTTTATTAATATTTGATCAGCTGCCAAACCTACAGCAAGATAGTCCTCTAAAATATAACAATAGGAACAATTAGACACGGTCTCACTAGAGTCTGCATCTGACAAAGATACAGTTTCCATTTCCCCCCATAAGGCATATTTCTATCTTAAGAGGATTGAACGGTAGATGATAGACATCATATAGTCCTTAAAGTACACACAGTAATACAGGACTAAATTTACTAAACCTTTCATTTATCAATTGCATTGTTTCAAGTAGTAGCTGCTGGTAAATTGTAGGAATAAATTGGAATTAAACTCAGTATAAGAATTATCATATGTTACTCACACACTCACTCTGGTTCGAGGCGATGCAATCAATATTTTTGAAAATGAATGTGCGCCAGGAACAGGAAAACTAAGACTTGGTGTTGTTGTTTATGGCTCACACTCATTTTTACTATTGTTGAACTGTCAAGAAATAGGTAGCCGGCTTCTTGACATACTGTATTCAATGTTGTTTTCTCCTCCAATGGATTGATTTTACAGGCACCACTTACTTCAGGTTGTATTACAGTTCTTTTTTTACAATTGGTAACATGCATCTCTCAATATTTCACTTCCAAAACTCTTCACACAGTCAATGAGTGCTTTCATTGCTTTGACACAAAAGGCACTCGATGACCACATCTTTTAAATGTCATAAACTGTTTCTTCACTCACCACCTCCAAAAGTCTGTGTTTTTAACCCTCCGTTTTGCACGTTTACATACTAGTGTAAAAACTATTTATACATCCTTCCATTTTTCTGTAACCGCTCATCCTTATCAGAGTCACGTGGTACTCGAGGCTATCCATAGGCGACATGTGGGATATACCTTGGACAAGTTCATCACATTCACACCTATTGCCAATTTACATTCACCAAATATTGTTTTGTCTTTGGACTGTGGAAAGACACCTGAGTAGAACCCATGCAGACATGAGGAGAACATGCAAACGGCCAGCGTTTGAAGCAACAGTGCTAACCACTGCACAACCATGCCACCCCTAAAAACGAATACATTTATGTTTAACTCCTAATATAACACAAAATAACTGTAAATCAGGCCGCTTTGTTATATTCTGCCACAACTGCATCCACTACTACATTCACTCATCTACAAAAAGAAATAAGAATGTGTCAACTTGTAATTAAAAACATGCAGCACTGAGTACCTCTTTTCATTCTTTGATGCTCTCCATAAAGGAGTGCCAGCTGAGGTAAGAGGGCAAATGTAATTGGTATGGGATGTTCTCTTCCAGAGTTGTTTACAGAACATCCCAGGATGGTGTCACTTTTTCTCTCACCTTACTCTTCATTCTTCAACTCCATACAGAAAAAAAAATATATATATATTAGGTATGAATGATATTGTATATGGACAGGGTTGACTAGTGCTGTTGTACTTTTATATCTGTAGCTATCCTATCTAACTATGAATGATGAATATATATAATGTAATTAAGTTTACATTTTTTTGTGCTGAGAATTACTACTAAAAATACTAAAAACAAAATGACTGTTAAAGCATATTGCAGTATCTCTAATTATTTTTTATGATATAATGTAAGGTACCACAATCCATGGAATAAAAAAAATGGCCCTTTTGCCGAGTGGAATCCATCTAAATTGATATATGAGAAAAAAAATGTTCAAGGAAAACACTAACAGAGTACTGTAATGCTACCTGTCGGTAAAGAGACCTGTGTGAATCATTTTGAAGAAGAGAAGTCTGTATGACTGTATGAGTCTGGAATGTACAAGCCAGAGGACTAACTATGAGAGACAGCAGTGTTTATTCACTATCAAAACTGGCCTTTAAAAAGAAATCATTTCAAAGCAGAAGTGGCATTTCTCTGTTGGTTAATTAGGCCCTGTAAAGCGGCCCCAGTGGAAGACTGCCATGTGCCTCATGCACATGGCGCAAGTATATTAAAAATGTCATTTGAAAAAAGAAAACTGCTCAATGTACGCATGACACATTGCACATTCCTTCAGTGTATTCAGTGGCACCTGTTGGCATGAGTGTGTCCTTTTGTGTGAGGTCTACCGTGAAGAGGATCAGTCATGCCAAAGCCTGGACGCACAAAAAAAAAAAAAAAAATGGAGCACCAGCACAAAATGTAGACGTCCTGCCAGATGTTTTGATCAAGAAGAAGTCTCATGTTGTCCCTGGCTTATTGGCTGGGTATTAGAGTGAATCGGCTGCCATGCTTTTCATTCCTCTCTGAGACAAATGGAGACGGGCAGAGAAATAATGAATAGTCAAATAACCTTCAGCGGGCAAATGGTAATGTGAAATACTTTGAGGCTGCCCAACAGGGTCACAGGAACCTCACCTATGCAGTTAATAGGAGTGACAGGAATGGGTTGGGAGTCAAACTGCATGCTGCTGTTGTGCGACTCAAAACAATATTTTACCAACGGTCAAGGAATACAGATAGAGAGAGAGAGAGACGAGATTTGTAGATGAGGAGAGGTAGATGCTAGTAAAACACGCTTGATACTTTAGAAGGCTACTTTATGCAAGTAAGTTCGAACCAGAGAAACTTCGTTTGAAAATTCTTTGTGGCCTAATTGTTTGCGCTTAATAATTTCTTCTAATTAGGACCCTTGTTGCCTCTGGCAGGTTGGATAGGAAAATCAATTTGAGCAATTATTTTAACAGCTTTTATGGCTGTTTGTCTCATAGGTGTCAGTGCTGAAAAGCAGAGTCACTAATTACTGTTATGCATGATGTGTAGGCAGCTCTGTGTGTGTGTGTGTGTGTGTGTGTGTGTGTGTGTGTATTCATGCTGTTTTAAATTCATTGTTGCGATTGTCTGTAGATCGTGTGGTTTCACAGTGCATTTCTATAATTACAGTACACCAAGGTCTGCGAAGATTTTTGTTGCTTTCAGAGAACAATTAAAACGTCTGAAAAACAGAGATATTAGAAAACATTATTTGTATCTATTATAGGTAAAAAGCAGTATGTTTTTCTTTGAAAATGAAACTGCCTCACCATTTAAGCTCTAGTCAGTTGTGTAGGGCCTCTGCACTAGATTGATTAGTATCGGTCTCATGGGGATTTAAAGAAAGGTGAGTCGAAATTAAAAATTAAGGCTCCATGTTTTAGCATTTATATTACTTGCAAATGAATCATTTAAAATTACTTTGCTGAATTAGTAATTATTCAAGATAGTCTGATGGTTGAAATCT
>JAAROE010000179.1:0-101959 GCA_036365135.1 Miichthys miiuy | reverse complement strand
CAGTGCAGTGCTTGCAGCCTGCGTATACTGTCAGCCCCTCCTCTCTCCTCCGCCCAATGGATGTCAGCCCTGAATTGTGTTTTGATGTTTCTTCAGACCTACAATTGAGCTCCATTCTCAGCAGCCAAAACAGACATTTGTCAATTCATATGCATCAGGGCACTTTTTTTTCCTTTAACCCCACCCCCGGCCGCGCCACTTCTCTCCGCTGTGCCTTTCCCAGTTTTAACTCTACCACTGCACTCAGTAACATCAATCCAGTATGAGGATATGAGTGGCCACGACCCCCCCTGCTGCGAGTGGTGTCACATGTGATTACCATTATTTATAAAACTCACTCAGGCTCGGTTGCGTAGTCGGCCTCTCCCGGCCCTTGGCCCTGCACACTACAGTCAATATTTGCACGCAATCCTGAACTGTTGAGAGTTTCCATGGTGGTGAGAGCCTCCATTACATGAAATATTCAGGGCACACGGAGACTCCCGTGAGGCCCAGCGCAGAGTTTTTACTCCGATTTGATTATACGACATGATTTTTTCATGAGCTATGACAGTCCTGTTGAATTAGAGTCAGCTCTGAATCCTTGTGATAGTCACGGAAGCTAGAGAAGGGGAGGAGCAGTCTGTCCTGTTCCCTCACTGTGTCTTTAACTCTCTGTCTGAATAAGGGGGGGAGCAAATTTAAGTAGAAAACTGAAGACCCCTTATAAAAATAAAAAAAGATATACAACATGCACATGCCCATGCTTGGTTACATAATACTATCATGCCGTAGGTAATATGTCTTACAATACCAAATACTAAACCCTTTTGCCTTTGTGAAAGGTGTATAGCAGTGCTTTTAGATTGATGTTGACAGTCACCAACAATTGGTTCTGATATTAATTTTACCCTTGGCATCATGCTAAAGCCTCTGAAAGAGCTTTTAGAGTGTGGAACAGTAAAACTAAATTGCTTTTGAATAAATAATAAGGTTATTTAAATTTGAAATAATTGTCATGTTCAAAACTATATTAAACTCGATCATCAATAGTTCTGTTGAAACCAGTATATAATATATAATAATATTAGGGTCAATTTAGGGTATATAGCATCCCATTAGGAAGTCAATTCACTATGTTACCAAACAAACTGCATCACATCTATAATTCGGTGCATGACACTGAAAGGCTGATATTCCACTTTAATATAAGGTGAAATTCATTCCCAGTTGCAAAGCGGCTCCATGAACCAGACCTCTATTTACTGCAGTCATCCATATTTTAATGTCCTGTGCAATATTCTGCCACATATTGTAATTATCTGTAACTTTCTTATGACACGCTGTGGCTTTCATAAAGTAAAGAGGCAGTAATTTACTCTAAACCATTTAAGACAACAATAATTACAACTAAGCTGTGCAGGATATCAAGGACTAAGTGTTTGTTGAAATGGTCAGTTTGAAAGCCTTAAGTACACGAATACATAAGGGAGTGAACGAGAGAGAGACAGAGAATAAAAGGGTAATGCATAATGAAGTATTTGACGATAACAGTGGTGCCACAGTCAGTTATGGTATTATGAGCGTAAAATAATCATTAGGGCTTCTAATGGCAAAATCAGTCATGCTACTACATACAGACACAGCCTGTGTTGGGAAGTTAACAATATTGTGTTGTTGCTGTGTGATGATTGTATGCCTTGTAAATATATTATATATTTTCTGTGATCATTGAGAAGCAGAACCTGACATGTTTTAAACATCTTGCATCGCTAAATGAGGTTGCTGATGTTGATGAGCTAAATGGTGTTGGCAAATGACAACACTCAAAAAAGAAATTCCAGTTGTTATCTAAAAATAAATATGATTAAGCCTGTTCTTTGTGGAGCGAATCAAATATTTATTTATTGACTTATTAATAGAATGCTACTACTTTTATACCGTATAAGCAAGTAATGCACCATTTGACTGGTTTGATAAACACATTCTGGTGTACATCAGACTTATATGATATTATATGAAACAATATCTAATTACTCATAAGTAAAAGGCAAATCTTGTTTATGTAACTACCATACAGTCGATGGCCCTACAACTGAAAATTATTTACAGCATGATGTTGAACGAGGCTGAATGAGATATGAGATGTCATATTATGACCAATAGTGCCAAATGGATAAGTAGATTAGTTGCTGAGTTGGTTGACAGAAGACAAGTTGTCAACTAATTTTATGTTTATTTGTTTCAATCATTTCTAAAGTAAAAACTCTAAATATTCTGGCCCTAGCTTTACAAGTGTAAGACTGCTGATTTTCTCTGTTTATATCATCATGAATTGATTATCTTTGGCTTTGGGACTATTGGTTGGACAAGACAGGCAACATGAAAATGTGTCCCTTATAATAGGGAATACACATAATTTGGTATGTCAGCATTCAATGTGTTGTTATTGCCATGTAAACTGCTCTGGTTCTGGCAATTGGCCGTAAAAATGACAGAAGACGTGTGATGTTGTTAGCGGATCCTCTCAGTAAGTGGCCTTCACTGAACCGCCATGCCTCAGCTGCTGTATCACAAATACAAGTGCTTACACTGAGAAGCTCCAAATGTCCCCATCCATTCCTTCAACTACCACATTCTCTCATTTGATTTCAGGTGAAGGCATGAAGTGTAACAAACGTAAGTGACAAACAGATCTCAGTCATTTCTCACTGAACTCCGTGTGGTTGTATTCTGACATGTTTAATATGACCCACAGTCATGAAGGTGATGGTATTCTTTGGATTTATGTGATTGCAGCGGTTCAGCTTCACTTTTTTAAAGAATATTTCAAATATTACCTTGAGAAAAATCATATCTCATGTTGTTATTTTTCATTCAATGCGTTTCTCACTGATGATAAGTTACTGTGATATTTTCAAATACTGTGTGAGTCTGCTCTAGGACAGTCAAGGTCATTCTCAACACCTGCCTTTGGTCCACTGCACCAGATGATTGTCAGCTGAGTCCAACATTGTCGATTTGGCCTTTGATTCACACAACCACACACATTCAAACACGCACACACATACATGCACAACCACACACACGCAGTGCAAGTAAGAGATTATTGGCTGGTGGCTTTAACAGACTGAATCCAGTTTTCCCAAACACAGACCTGTCTATGTGTGTGTGTGTGTGACCCAACTTGAAACGATATGATTGGTCATGGCCCACCAACGTGCACAGAATGACAGTAGTGAGAGTGTGTGTATTTGAATCACACACACAAACACACACTGGGTGACAGTCCGGGTTGAATACAGATGGAAAGACTTCCATCTTTGATTGCCAGGCTAATTGCTTTCCTAAGCTACATGCTATTTTCTAATAACAGCATACAGTAATGAAGGACAGAGCTTGATTGTCCTTTCATACATCCATAATAGAACTCCTGGTGATTGTAGTGTATTCTGTAATGTGACTGTATTACAAAAGTTGTCTTTTATAATCATCACTTTTGCAATATGAAAAATGAATTACAATTGAAATCAACATTGCTTTTCTCTCTCTCTCTCTCTCTCTCTCTCTCTCTCTCTCTCTCTCGTGGATTAAAAAGCTTATAAGTGAAGTCATTTCTGGCAGAAGTGGTTCAGAAATTAGAAAATAGCTGTTCTACACTAAAGAGCTGCATGAGTAATGACGATCATGCTTTTATTTCCGTCCTAGGATGTTTGGATTCTCCTCATTTGCAATTACTAAACATTTTTAGTAAGAGCGATTTGCATTTATTCAATTTAAACTTCAAATTGCATCTAATTTAGGAATGTCAACACATGTAACATAATGCTGTAGCATTATGACTAGTCTTTGTCAAATGATCAAATATCTGTCTGACTTAAAGCACAGTCCTTCTAATTGCCATCTTTGCGGCTATAATTAGTATTATTCATGCTGTTTTGCGAGTATTTCATAATACAACTGAACTATGATTTCTCTAAACCTTCTTTGTTATGAAATATATTTTGTTTAATTTCCTGAACCAGGTACCACATTTATATTAATACCAGATGATTCATTCTCATTTAAATATGACATAATCAAACTGTGATAATATAAATGAGGTTGCTTTCATTTTATTTTCAAAGTGATGAGCTGGCTTACCACCACTAATACCCTTGATAATGCCTGATTAGAATATTGCTCATACTTGCCTATGCTTTCTTTAGGGATGGATTGTTAAAACATGCAAAATTGTCATCACAACAATATGACCTGTAACAGTGCAATTTTCATTGTATCATTTTCATTGTAACTGTATGCACATAAACTTCAAAATGCAAACTGTTTATCAAAGTGATGAATGGAGTGATGTGTTATAAACTTCAGAATTGATCAGATTTTCAAACTCACTGCCACAAAGCAAAACCATGAAGTAAAAAAAAAATATTTTTAAGTAAATATTTACATAAATTATCACTGAATCATCATAATTATATTTCAAATACTAGTTTGAATGGATGGGAAAATCTGCACTGTTGCATTTCTGAATTTATATATTTTTGCTGCATATTTTAAATAAATCTCATGAAACGCTTGCACGTGGGACATACATTATATGCATATAAAAAAATTGACTGCCTTGCAGTTCTTTTTTTTAGAAAAACAATGCTGGCCATCACAAATGTATGATTCTTCTTGGCTGCTCTCATCAAATCCATCCATGCAAACCTCCAATTAATCAATTCTGTCAGGCGAAAAGGTCAAGTTTGCATATTTGCTGTTCAGAAGCAGCCATATTTACTGCTTTATTTCAAACTGTAGCGCTGTGGGAAGCCTGATGCGCTGGAACAAATCAAACCCATCTCTTAAGAGTGCTGCTCTTTCTGAGGACTACAATGATCAGAGTGAGCAGCTGTATCTGATTGACAACACTGTCAGTCCAAGGTAAAGCTCTGTAAAGATGGCAGAGTGACTTAAACAATGCCATTGTGTCATCTCATTCAGCCTATCATGGAGTGGATAAATGCTACTTTAGCTCCAAATTGTTTGTTAAATGGCAATTAACTTAAACAGTGAAAACTATGTGCACTGAGCTGCGATAAAATATGAACATTTATAATGTATTGAACCTCCATTGAACCATCCATTGCAAAAAACTCATTTAACAACATCCCTCATAAAGCATAAACAGAGGCCCAGAATGTAGGCTGGCAGTTTAAAAGAGACTGCTTTGTGTTATCACTGGTCTAATTGAAGTGGTAACAGCTTCATCACTACAGCTGTAGGGCATGAAGAAATGAAGACTGTGGTTATCTATTATGGCGCTAATTATAGGAATATGCCTTGGGCTTAGCAACTGTCCCCGGCACTACGCTATCTGTAATCTGTTCCAAAACTTGAGAGTGCTTTACAAGGTTAGAAATGGGATGAAACAGACTGCACAGTGGATGGGGCTGGTGCTGTATTATCCAACCGTATTATCTTGAAACAAAAACAACAAAATTAGCTTTGAAATTAAAGAAAAAGTTTGATTGGAACTATTATTTAGTTGTGCATGCATTTGTATGTGTGCGTGTCCCTGTGTGTGTGAGCAGCTGTGCGAGGGTGATTATGGTGTGACAGCTGCTGACAGAGAGCTCGACTTGAGGCAAGTGAAGAGGTCTTAAATAAGGCAGTAGCTTTCAGAGTAGCTACACTCTTCTCTGTACACTTTCGCCCCTCTCTGAAAAGCTGCAATTACCATGTCAGCTGCTATAATGCTAACATGAAGAAAATAGCTCAAGCTAATTATTTACTCTCTTGTTCAGTCAGTACAAAGTGGGAAAACTTTGAAATGTAAAAGCTGTGAAATGGACAAAAGCATGGTAATGACTCTGTGAAACTGTGGACAGATTAAATATGCATTGTTGGTCCTCATTTGTTAACATTCTGCCATCTTTGTGAAAATACTATTATACTTTTGTCCTCTTTGAAAGAGAAGCACTTCAGCTTAAAGTTTTGTATCCTCCTGACTAGTCTGAATTAATGCCTACATGCAAAAATAAACGCATTACCTGAGTCAAATGCAGCTGTGACAGCTCTGTCTTAATGTTACGTGATCAAAATAATCTAATCTAATAAGGAGAAATGTGACTACAGTTTGCAACTTTTTTTATCTTGCAGCTGTGACTTGCTACAAATGCCAGAGAGCAAATTAGGTGCAAGAAGTTCATGTGATAACCGTTAGATAAGGGTCATATTCAGTAAGGGACAAGTCAGGTGTTAGGGTGGGACACAACTAAACTTTAGTTTCTTTTAACCGAGTAAAAGTTTTCAATCACACCAGATGCATAAATGTATGTTACTTTCTTTGTCAGACTCTGAACAACTTTGTGTGTGTAAGGATCTCTGACCTTTCAGATGAAATATTTGTAACTTATTGTTTCTCTGAGTGGGATTATTTGTAATGATGTTCTTACATGTTTCAGTGGTATGCTCGTACTGTCCTCTTAACCCAATTTTATTCTTACTCTGTTGAATAAATCAAGGACAAATTTGGAGTAGCTTTGTTTATTTGTTCATCTCTCACTGGAATATCCTCCGCAGGGTTTATTATTTGCTTTGCATAGGTTTGATCAGTACAGGCAAGTCAGAGACTTTCTATTGAGTGATTCATTTGGCTATTTGTGCAGCAAGCCAAGAGGCTGTGCATGGTCATTGTTGTTGTTTGTAATAATAGTGTTGGTTGAACTTGGTGACATTATAAGATGAGCAATGACGTGTTATCAACGTTTGTTCATTTGTAAAGTTTTTAGGAGGAAATGGAAGAGTTACTAAGTAAATTAACCAAGTATTAGTGACTGCCAAAAACGCCAATCAGTTTTGTCTTACAAATCCTACATGATTTATATTGACTGGTCACAGTATTGACATGTCTGTGTGTTTATGTGTTAGTGTGTATATATATATATATATATATATATATATATATATATATATATATATATATATATATATATATATATATATATATATATATATATATATGTGTGTGTGTACATATATATATATATATGTACAGATCTGTTGCTGAGGCTGTTATTTTAAGGACTAACTCCAAGTGTTTGAAGTGTAAATACTATTATTTAAGATAAAAAGTAGCCATGCAGTAGAGGAGTAGAGTAGTTTTGTAGATGTTACCTCTGAACCTGTTTTTTATAGCCTCTTGTGTATTTGCATATTTGCAGCAATACTCAGTTTACTTCCCTGCTCATCAAAAGGTATCACTGTATATAAATTTTTTTTCTATGAAGTGAATAGTTTATCTCAAGTTAAGACACTTTAAGGCGATAACTTCCTAAAGATTTAATAAGACCAGGAGAAGAGTCCTCTTCAAAATCACTCAAACATAAAGGTCATTCAGAAATTCTGCCACCACTCGCAATTAGTGGTCCCCTGGGGAGAGGTGTATTTAAGTACAGTAGCTTAAAAAATTGTATGTGGTCTGATGTTGATCTTTCTTCTCAGTAAAGTTACTTACAAGTACTTTGTTTTCCTCACACATGATGCATTAGCCTAATGAGACAGCTATTCAAGTTTGACTGCTTCTCTCCATCCTCTGAAATAACCCTATCCTGATATAACCTACATCATTTTAGTTGCTTCCATATTATAAATCAAAATAAATGTTATCGGTGTCAAATATGTCAGCTTTCAAAAAGTTAGTAAAGTCTTGGATATAAATAAAAAGGTCATATGCACTGTCATGCATTGAAATTAAACAACACACAAAACAAATAGTGGCAAAAAATCCACTATAGTGATCCCAGTCAGCAACATACTGTAAGTGTACTTTTAAATGCACTTAACATAACTTCACATTAGTTTACTATGATAATCCTGCTAAACAACAGCATGACTATATATATTTGTCATAGTTTTTATGGTTCCTCCTGTCCAGTGATGAGGAAGAGGTAGGTGGTAGCAGCACAGACACATATTGTTATTGCATTATTTATCAGGCTGTAGCACTTAACTATTAGTAGGGCATGTGACTTTTGCACACATTCTGATTCTGGCACTATAGCACCCACAGCCACATGCACATACATAAACTTGCACCTGTCCATGACCGACAGTAAATTTTGCCATGTCATTGTTTATCAGCCTGACACCATTGATTTAACTGAGCTGGATGGGTCCTCTAATCCCTCGGGTTATTGGAATTTTGCTTCAAAATAAGCTTATAGGATGGACAGCTATCTGAACAGACAAGAAATTCTCCCAGAATCCATCAAATTATTGTAAAAGTGCTGATGCAGAGGTATTGATGCCTTCTTGCCTGGATGATTTTATCTAACACACAAACACAAAATGATAAAGACTCACTAATATTTATTTGTCACACTTTACAGCAGCATGTCCAAGTTACTGTATTTATTCCACAAAATCAAATCACCTGCAATGTGTAATTTCTAAATCAGGAGGTCACAGAGTTCTTAGAAAAGGTAATTCAATGATTGACCATGCAAATAGATTATTCCACCAAATCTTTCTTTCCTTATTTTTCATTTGTGTTCAATTGATTCAAGACAGAATTGACAGTTGCATTCATTGTTCAACACCTGTGCACAAACATGTTTGTTATAGTTGTCAGAACAAGTTAGTTGAACATTTCACCTCGTTTAGCCGATAAGATAATGCTGGATTGGTTATAGGTCAATCGTTCTCATACTAAAGTTTGTTACAAGCAGTATCTAAACTGATTTGACTAAACTGAAGTCAAATCCAAAAACCTGCACAAGTTTTACGCTGTACAATATACACTAGTGCAGGATGTTCAATAATCTATTTCATCCAGAAATGTTGTTGTAGTTCTAGATGTAGTTAGGCTAATAATCACTGTGCCACTCTTTTTCACATTATAGCTTAAAGGTCCAGCATGTAAGAGGTACAGAATATATGATATGTCAGAAGTAGTACTTTTTTCATTAGTGTATGATAATGAGAACTGTTCACACACTTTAGAATGAGCCTTTTATATCTACAGATACCACATAATGTTGAACACCCTGTTTGATGCCACTAAAATCCTATACACTGATGCATTGCTAATGAAATAACTGTACACACATGTATCATTTAATCCAAGTCGAATACTAATTCAATCGTGTTGTTTTATTTTTATTTTTACTTAGAATCATCACCATCAGTGTCAAGTCAGTGTAAAATAACCACTGTGCTATGAGTCATTAGTCTTTTCTCTGATAAAAATGAAGGGCAGTGCCTGCTATGTAGACGATTAGTATCTTCACTGAGTTCTGTGACAAACTTCATTTCCATCAGTATTGTTTTTAGTGCTTATTCAGTTAGCTCACAATTTCTAACAATAAAAAATGTCAGTTTTTGGCTGAAAGAGTTATTTTACAGCAGGAAAAATATAGACAACCACTGCTGGATCCAGTTACGCAGAGGTCATGAGAACCAGGCGCTAAAAAGGCATGTCTGACACGCTCTCACCCCATTTAGCCCCTGTGATGGATGGATCATTTTGACACCATTAATCCATCCATTTGTCAATTACTAATGGAAATTTTGGGGTTGAGGGTGGGGTGCGTTTGGGGGCAGGTTTCAGGAACTGTCAAGTCGCTGAATGCCATCTTGCATTACCACTGACTGTAATTACAGAACCTATCTGAAAAGTCACGAAACACTCAACCTAAAAACGTGCAAGTGATAATGAGTTTATTGCGCTCATGATTATTATCAACACTGACAACCACCTGAAAGAGTCGCTCTGTTCGTCCCCTCCAATCACAGCGAGCTTCACACAGCAGACCTGAAGTGAAACAGGAAGATCTTCAGTTACTGAGAGCACAGAAGGAAAAACAAACCGTGTGCACATGATCAAAGTTTGAACCTTTCTGCTGCCTCTGACGGATTTGCAGACGATACACACTCCTTCTGTGTGTGTGTGTGTTTAAGCTTGGGGACTCTCTGTTCAGAGCGAGTCTCATTAGTTATGAGTGTGTTTATGTTATAAAGGTGGGTTACTGTGTGTGTGTGTGAGCATTGTTATAGAAGTCTTTAGAGAATGTGTGCTGTCAACACACACACATACCACACGCACACTGGTCTCTAGAGATGCTGCAGAGGGACAAAGAGAGCAGAGAACAACAGGAGAACCATCACTTTGTTAAAACACATACAGGGTGGACACAATAACATGAACAGCAGTATATTAAATATTACACAGACAGAGGTTCTGGATGGAAAACAATGTCTTCAGGTACTTAATACAATAATTCTGTAGTATTATATTTAAAGCTCAATCTAAACTAATTTGAATCTACGTTTTATTTCAAATATATTTCAAAGCCAGCTGTGTCATCATCGCAGCTGATGAGTGTCATACTACTGCTGTATTCGATAAATAAAATGTAAAAACAAATACTGTGACATGCCACCACAAAAGACATGCTGAAATAACTTTGAAGAAGTTTAACTTCAGTGTTTGATCTTGAACATGTCATCACATTTTCTGGTGGTCAAAAGAATTCACAACGTTATCACGATATCCCAAAAAACTACAAAATAATAAAGTGCTATAAATTCATCCTAAACTTTTATTTTGTGTTTTTGGAAATGAATTATCGCGGTTTGCGCTTTCGACTGGTACACTGCAACACCCTTAAATCAAGTGTTTCATTTCTCGAGATGTCAAAGAAACCCTGAAAGAAAACACGCTTTTTAATATAACATTTAATATAAAGTTAGCCAAAAGTTTCATCAAACGGTGCGTGAGTGTCCTTGAACAGATTTCCAGCTCCGCCACAAAACATCATCACGCCTGAAGAAGAGGAGGACGCTCCTGATGTGTCACATCACACGTTGACGCTGCCTCAGTCGAGAATCACAGTTAAAAGTAATAAAATGAGCGACGGCTGAATTTCCCATTTCAGTTTTTGCGCTTGTGCTTCACTGTCACAGCTTCAGGGGACACAGAATATAACAGAGCCCGCGGCTTTTCCTGCTGTGAAAAAAAGACAGGATGCAGGATTTTAAAATAATTTTATCTGGTTTTAATTCTGAGTTATCGTCTGTTTGAATGTCTGGATATTTCATTTCCTTCTCAAATATGTTTTTGCTGTATGACTGGTTAAAATATAAAACATGGACATTAGAAATCCACTTCAGAACTCAGAAAAACTCATCTGAAATCAGATTCTGAAATGTGTCAGATAGACGTCGACATATTTTCTTAGCACAGTAGCACAGTGTGTAGCACATGTGTAGTACAGTGTGTACATAGCTGATGTCCAAACTGAGCTACAGGCTGTTTGGCCTTATCTGAAGGCCCCTGGCTTTCCCGCAGGAATAAGATGATGAGAAGAAAAAAAGAGAGAGACAGAGGATGAAAATAACCTTCCACCATAGGAAGTGAAAGTGTGTTTCAAAACACTGAGTGTCTCCTCCGCCTCCCTTTTGTTTTTTCTGTGTGTGTGTGTGTGTGTGTGTGTGCAGTTCGTTGTCCAGGAGGCCGTTTTCCTGTCGAGGCAGCTGGTGGAAACCAACTGCTGTTTGAGGAATTAGAGTAAATACGCGTCAGACGACGGTTTTTAACAAAATATTTATCCTGTGCAACAGCACGAATTATCAATCAAGAGTCCAAAATCTATCTTTCAAATCTCTTTGTTTCAAATCGACTGTATTGAAATATAAAATGCAGTTTATAAAAATGTATTTCACCGTATGTCGCCTAATCACATTTAAAATAATACAGATACAGATACAAAAGTTCCTGTATATCTGGTAATGCAGTATATTAAAACTCTTATGGAGTATATTCCACAATAAATGCATGTATGTCTGTGTAGTGAAGTGTATATGTTCAGTGAATCAGGTGGATTCATATGAAGTAGTTGGTAAGGATGCTCTGCCGCTCACAGTGCAGCCTGGCTTCACGTGTGTCATTTCAGTCTGTGACATAAAACAGGTAAAACTCTGTGGATGTTTCTGTCCATCCAGTCTTCACCGCTCCGTGTCCCTGGCCGTCCTGGGTTGGGCCTCTTGTGAAACTGTCCTCTCTCTTCTTTTTCCTTCTTCTCTTTACTGTTTGACACACACGTAGCCTGTAAGTGTTGAAATCTCCACTGTCGGTTTGATGAGGCCCGCACAGGGCGGAGGAGGATTGTCCCAAACCAGGATGAACCCTGAACAGGAGCAGCTGCAGAGGTCAGTGCCTTGCTCAAGAACCTTTTCTAAGACTCACTATTCACAGGTCAAAAGAATCCAGAACTGACTGAGAGCACTACTAAGATGTTCACAGTGGTCGAAAACATGAAGATGGTGAGTAAACTGAGAGCAGAAGGGAGAAGTCGAGACTGTGACTGAAGGCGATGAATGCGATGTTAGCACGCTGCAGACTTACAGGAGAGGATCGATGCTAAACATGAAACTGCAGCTGTGGTTTTTAAGGAGTTACAAGCTTCCTCCTGATAAAGGATTACCAAGATAAGATATGTTTTAATACCACACAGAAATGTGGTTTCACCTTCGAATTAAAGTATGAAGAAAACATATGTAGCCAAGATGATTTAAATTACAGAGAAACTAAAATGATTCATTGATTTGTTTTGTTCAAATCGACCCTCGCCCATGATGAGGCGATGAGCTGCCTAGCTGCTGTAGCTGCAGCGGTGACTGTGTTTGCTGCAGGTCTGACACTCCTGCAGCAGAATCCACTGTCACAACAATCACACGCTCACTTTGTGTGTGTAACATCTCCTGACAGCCCGCAATCAGATATAATAAACAGTCCTTATCTAACATTACTGCACGAGGAGAGAATATTGAAGACATCAGCCCTATCCAAAACCTGGAAGAGGTTTTTATAGTTATAGTATTTCCTGAAATATCAAATTGTTCCTCTTAGTTTGGAGTTTAAAAGAGTAATGTGAGATCAGGTCAGGATTATAGTTCATGATGATGACATTTTAAAGAACGCCAAGAGGTAACAGACGCATGTCAAAGACGCCTATTCATGGACTAAACTCTGAGACTCTACCTGTCTTTGTTTATTTCATGAACCAGCTGGAAATAAAAGACGCCTCTTTGGTTTGCCCATCTGAGACAGCTAGCAGTGGTTGAGCGACATAGATGGTTAATGAGAGAGGGAGCACAAGTACCGAGAAAGCCGGTTAATCAGAGAAACCAAGAAGTTATTTTCTGAATCTTGAACAGCGCCATCGCAGTGTCTATGATGGTGTGAGGTGAGACGCCTCCGATTTTTGTAGCATGTGGCTAAAAATGACAACCTGCTCCTTTAATCCATCTCCGGGAACTGAACTACTTCCTGTGTTTTAGGCTCAGACTGTCGAGGCAGCCAGACTACAAAGTCTCACTGACCTTGTTGGTGATGTATCTGGCCTTGGTACAGTCAGAAACACTTGTGTTGTCTTAACAGCCTCCCTCAGCCTCGCTCCTTCCTACAGCACACACTCTCATTCTGACCCAGCAACAGCCAAACAACACACACGCTCCAGACACACACACACACGCCTCCAGACACACACATGCCTAAATGAACATTCACCATGCACACAAATGCATATGTGCTCACGCTATTCACATAAACATATGTATGTATGCATGAGCTAACACGTACGACAGAGCTGGGTATGAATGCAGACATGTAAATGCTCCTGCTACACACACACACACACACAATACACAAACAAGAACTGAAGAGACAAATCAGCGAGACCCACCTTAACACACACAGATACACATACACACACACACACACACACACACACACACACACACACAGGGCCCTGGCTTTCGCCTGGCTGGATCTCTCGGTTGCCATGGTGCCAGTCAGCTGGAGGGAGTGTGAGTGGGCGTCGAGGACGAGGTCTGCTGCTGACTCCTGGCTGGGACACACACACGCACACGCACACACACACACTCCACACAACACACACACACAAACACAAGCACACACATGTGATATAATCATACACACACACACACACACACACAGTAATGTATGCAGATATATGAACAAACATGGATGTAAAACATGCATACAAACACATGTGAGCTGCAAAAGGAACACACACACACTATAGAGTACATATACACTACACACACACACACACACACACACACACACACACACACGTGAAAGGAGGCGACTAATCTGCACAAAGACAGATGTGTAAACATGCTCACACTCACCCAACCAAACACACAAGAAGCCAATAAGTGAATGTATGCAAACACACACACACACATGCAACACACACACACACACACACACACACACACACACACACACACACACACACACACACACACACACACGCACACACACACTCACAGGGGCTTTCCAAAGTGAAACATTCTCATAGTGAACGAAGCTGCCGACGTGATGCCGCCACCACAAACCAACAGAGTGGATCCATCTGTACTTGTGAGGACCTTCACTGACTAAACCTGCCTTAAACCTAATCCTAACTCTAATCTGACGTAAACCTTAGAGTCATAAAGTAGCCCATGTACTGTAGAAATGACACCAACGCTCCAACCTGTCGGACAACATTTGTCTCATCTCTTGCTGTCCTCTGCTCTAATTAGTCAAGTACAAATGACATGGTGAGTTTGACATAATATATAATATGTGACTCCTCTGTCGTCTATATCTAATCTGCGGTGTGTTACCTGTGTATCATGAGGTCATAAAATTAACGTGACAGTACAGCTGTCTCTCTGTTCAGTTCAAATCAACATCAAGTAACTTTCCTACCATAAAAGAACCACTAATGAGCCCCTCGCTGCCTCTCTCTCGTCTCGGATGTAAAATGTAAAGATACATTTTATGAGCTCAACTGCAAGTGAGAAAATCTATTATGCTGGAAACAGAAGTTTAGTTGGTAAAAACTGTTTATCGCAGCAGTTTGCTGCAAGTTAAAAGGCTGCAAAGGATTAAACCAAGCAGCAACCTGCGTGACTGTGAAGCTAAGCCAACACTAATCTGATATTTACACTAAAATGTAGATATACTGATTTTTATGTTAAACATTAAAGTTATTTTTAATATTTGTTCTAATAATTTGTCCTGTAGAGGAACGTGTTGCCCGACAGCTGTGTATCTGATTTTAATAAGCTGACAGTGAATAGCAGCTCTCTGTGAGAGCGACAGATCAGAGGACGGTCAGATTCTCAGCATGTCGGTGTCACAGATCAGATCCTGTTTACTCGCCGTGACCTTTGACCTCCATCATCAGACTATCAAAGCCTGCTCACAGGCCAGGGACAGCAGCAGACCTCTGTGTTTCTGTCTGTGTGTGTACACATGTGAATGTCTCATTATTTTGTTGAGTGTGTGTGTGTGTACATGTACATGTTGGTACATGTATAGGCATACTGATTGTTTGTATGTGTGTGTTTGTGTGCCGACTGAAACTATTCTCCTCACACTGCATCTAGCTCTTTAATGCAGTCTGTACAATTTGAAATAAATGCACATTTTTCAGTGTGTGGTTGTAGATTTTACCATTCCAGATAAAATATAATCAGAGCAGTTATAAATTAGACAAAGCTGTTTTGTGACACTGTATTTTGTTTGTTGGTTTTGCAGTTTGACATTAGCGAACACGCTTGTGCCTCTATTTTCAGTCTCAGTGTGAAGAAATATGTCTGAAAATATGTTCACATTTATTATTTACAATAACATGAAGACTGAAATCACCAAATTAAATATTTATTTGAGAAAGAAATGACTACTGTTCATATAAAATGACAATTTCCCAAAACTGAGTCCTCTGATGAAAACATATACTTTTAATCAAGTTTTATGACTGGTGTCCAATAATAATTATTCACTATTTCTGAAGTGGATTAGTCAAGGACAGAATCTTAATCATCTTAATCAGCCTATTTTGTTAATCACTTTACATTTTTAAAGCTTAGTGTCTGGTCTTTATTTTCTCCTCATACAAACTGTTTTATTTATTAGTGCTTTATAAGCAAGATGCTCTTGGCTCTAGGTTATGGCACTCAGTAATATTTTTTTGCCTTGCCTAGCTTTGCTACGTTTGAATGAAAGATGGAATTGTATATCGCCCACAAATACATCCTGATGCAACAGTGAATCTGTTTATGAGCTGTTGCAAAGCAACAAATATAAAGAAAAACAACAGGCCCATACGGACCCTGCGGGACACCACAAGACAGTAAATAGAGACTGTGAAACTCACCAGTTGATGAAAGAAGATGAACATGAAAACCAGTTTGTGCCTGATATGCCCACCCAATCATGTAAACCTCGTGATCAGGAGGTGGTGGTCTAATGTGTTGAAAGAAATGCTAAAACAGAACAAACATGAGAATATCTTTAGAAACCGAAGAAGAAGCGTAGCTTCAGCACAGCGCTGTTTCTGAAAAATACCTCCAAGCTGATGAGGCAGGTTGACCCAGCGCCTGCTCGATCCACATGTCTTCAGGATGGGCTCTGTTAAAAGAGGGAAAAGGGGGAGATTTTAGGTCACACTGTGTGAGAATACATGAGACACAAAATGTAAAAGAGATGAATGCAACTTAATTAACGGACACACTTCAAAGAACAGGCAGAAGATGAGGTGGTGTTAATTATTCAATGACAATAGCACATTAAAATATTAAATATATATATGTATTATATATAAAGACATCAGTTTTGTAGAAATGCGCGACAAACTACAGCCCTAATTGACCTTGAAGTTCAAACAACAAACAAAAATTAACTGAAACTAGAGAACGGAAACGAGAGCAATGTTGGAGGGATTAGGAAAGTAGTCACAAAGGTTAGTTACACACAATCATGTTGAACCATTGTAAGGAAGAGGGAGCTGAACTTAAAGGCAAAGCTCTCAATATTCTGGGGTATCTACACTCCATCCTTCACCTATGGTCACGAGGTTTGGGTAGTGACTGTAAGAATGAAATTGCGGATGCATGCAGCCGAACATAGGGTTTCTGGGCTCAGCTTCAGAGATCCGAGAGAGCTCAGAGTAGAGCATCAAAAAGAGCCAGCTGAGGTGGTTTCGGGCATCTGATCAGATGCCTCTGGGCTTTCCTTGAGGTGTTCTGGTCACGCCCAACTGGCAGGAGACACCAGGGCAGCCCCAGAACTCACTGGAGGGACTATATCTAGACTATAACTATACCCATCTAGCCTGGCAACACCTGATCCCCAAGGAGAAGCTGGAATGCGTTAGTCTGGAAACGTGCTACCACTGGTCAGATACGCGAATATAATGGATGCATTGATGGATGGGTGGATGACAGATGGATGGATGGATGGATGGATGGATGGATGGATGGATGGATGGATGGATGGACAGATGGATGGACTGATTGTTTCACCTCTAACACAATGCAAGAAAAGTGACAGTTTTGTATGCATCTTCAACGGCGTTGTATTACAAAACCTTTTGTGTTTGTTCAAGTGGTGAAAAAGTTTCATTACATTACTATTTACATTTTCACTTTTTCAATGAGAACATGTGACTTCATGATCATGTTAATATGTTCATGTGTACAGTATATCAGTATGATTCTCACTGGCAGTCTTGTGCCTCTTTCATATACATGAAAACAGAATCAGCTAGGTTTCTCAGAGAACAGACAAACCACAACCATCTGGCTGTTCAGATAAGCCCTGTAGATGTGGAGTTGTGTATTTATGTGGTCCACAGCTTTAAACGACACACACACACACACACACACATTTAGTTTGCCCATACAGCCTACATGTCTTTAGAAAACATAACAGTTTCAAATGAAAACCTCAAATCCCCAGGAAGGAGTCGCCTCTGAGGAATTAAGAGGAGGAATGTTTATTTTACACATCAGACTTTGGATTTTCTCTCGTGGATGACGGTGTACAGTATACATGCAATCTGGACACAAAAAGAGGAGCTTTAACATGCTGAGCTGCATCTCCATTGATACCATCTATTTTCAAAAGTATCATGGCTTAAAATTCATGATTTCACCATCTCTTCCTTTTATCTGCACCTTTCCTTCATGACTGAAGTGTAGTAACGTAGAAGAACCAATAAGGGATTCATTGAATGTGTATACACTCTAAATTTGAATACAAAAGGAAAAGTAAATACATAGTCAGAAGAAACTGACTAAAAGCTTTGTGGCTTTGAAGTTTGGATTATGGTATGATTTATTGAAGGCAGAGATGATTTAGGCAGCAGTCAGACTTAAATCATCAGAAAATGAAGCCCTTAACCAGAAAGATAGCTAACGTTAGCTGTTATTGATCCATCGTACTGATCACAGACATCCTGCTATGTTAGACTCTGAGAGCTATGATTGGTCTAAGATTAGTCCGGGACTTTATCATGCTCTCCCTGACAAATACAAGCTTTCATGCGAAAAACATCTCTTTCTACTACCTGGACTTTTAGATGCATTACAAACATAGTTCAAGCTACTGGAAATCCAAATCCACAACAGCTAATTATGTCATTTAAGGTCTTATGTACATAATAGTAAACATCTAGTATGAGAAGGTAGTTTCAATCCAAATTCCAAACATTGTCATTAAAGTAAACTGTCTTGAATTGGGTTTGAATCTCGTGGTTACACTTGGACAATTTTAATGAAAATTATGAAAATAATTACGTGAACCAATCATGAAAAAACCCACGGCAGTTGTCCCACCAAAACAAGTGCACAGTCTGCCTCTTTGAGTCTGAACAGAGAATTGTAGCCATTAGCTTAAATCGCTGTCTTCAAAGCCACCAGACGCTTCTGACAAAAATCATTTTACCTGGAAGTAAAAACGCTGCCTCGATCCAACGTAACCAAAACACCAAAGTCAAAAAATAACACTAACTAACTAATCAAGGCAGCGGTAGACCAACAACATCCATGTTCTGTGAGGTAAAATACTGTTTTTTTTGTCAAAGGAGTCTTTAAAGATAGCTTAAAGAGAGCATAGCTTCCCATGCTTGTCATAGCTTAGCTTCCTGGACGACATAAAGTCACAGATTCACCTCCCAACATGGCAGTACATACAGTCATGCAGTGCTGCTGTTTATCTGTAAGCAGTCCAACATGTAACTGTGTGCTGTGTTGCAGGCTGCTTCTACAATAGTTAAAATAGGCTTTAGTTTACATGCACAGCATGATTACAGCTATGCTGCAGAACACACACACACACATTCCTCCTGAGCTAATAACATGGGCAGCTCCAACTAGCAGACACACATGTTAACATAAAGCATACATTAAATTGGCTTTCATATAAGCCCTCAGCACACACACACACACACACACACACAGAGCCGGCGCCCACGAATGCAGCTTGTTGTTTAAAAGTGTAACATCCACACATACAGGCGACTAAAACACACACACGCTTTGACATATTCAACTCCTAAATAACCTGTTGGAGCGAGTCTCCTTCACTGAAACTGAACTGTCACATGGTTATGCCTTCACAAACACACACAGATCCCGTGCATATAGGGTAAACACAGCTCCCACACAAATGCACGCGTACATTAATGAGCTGCCGTATGTAAAGCATGTTTATTCACCCTATGGAGAATGCTTTGCGTTCATGAATGCAGCGCTGCTGGTGAAGCGTGACCTGCAATGATTCCCTGCCTGCTGTCAACACGCACGCAACTCACAGAAGGCCTACAAACACACTTAAAACAGAATTAACATAATTACAGTACACTGTACAGTGTTAGTTATTCATCTCCATTATAATCCTCAAAAATCCACAGAACTACGTTTATATGAAATAAAACACTCAGACATCAGCAGCCAGTGATAAACTATCGCACCCAGTACGTCTGGAAACATTTCAGATCAGGAAACACGAATCATAATACACTCAAATAATACAACAAATTTAACAAGGAAGCTTCTTTTACCCGGAGCTAACGACTGCAAACATAAAGAATACAGCTGGCAGCTAATCGGCCAACTTTGCCATCCACCTCTGAGAGGCAGAAGAATCACGTTTATGTCCTGAGGTGAGTCACACACATACTGGTATTAAAAATATGCAGCTTCTAGACGGTTGTAGTCTGATTTGAGAAAGCACTTTCTAAATAAAAAAGGGAGTTCAGATTTATACATACATTCAGATGCATCAATAACTGGTGAGGTAAATGGTGAGCCCTGTTCAAAATTCACAATTCTGATACAGCTTTCCAACAAATTTTAATTAAGTTAAATTATTGTTAAAAACAACTAACAAGGACCACGCTAGTATGGATTTAAGTTTAAACAGGTTTATTACATGTTATGGATAGGATGCGCCAAGGTGAGTGAGGGAGGGAGGGATGGAGGGATGAGGGTCAAGGTGAAGGGATGGAGGATGAGGGTTGAGGGGAATGGATGGAGGAGGTCAGGGATAGAGGGATGAGGGTCGAGGAATGAAGGGATGGAGGATGAGGTCAGGGTGAAGGGATGATGAGGGTCAAGGGTGAAGGGATGGAGGGATGAGGGTCAAGTGAGGGGATGGAGGGATGAGGTTGAGGGTGGGATGGAGGGATGGGGTCGAGGGATAGAGGGATGAGGGTCGAGAATGAAGGGATGGAGGGATGAGGGTCGAGGAATGAAGGGATGGAGGGATGAGGTCGGATGAGGGATGGAGGGATGAGGTTGAGGGGTGAAGGGATGGAGGGATGAGGGTCAGGGATGAGGGGATGGAGGGATGAGGGTCGAGGAATGAAGGGATGAGGGTCAAGGGATGAGGGGATGGAGGGATGCGGGTCGAGGGGTGAAGGGATGGAGGGATGAGGGTCGAGGATGAGGGATGGAGGATGAGGGGAGGTGAAGGATGAGGGATGAGGGTCGAAGGAGGGAAGGAGGAACAAAGGATGAAAGTAGAGGATGGAAGGAGAAAACAGGATAGATGGAGGAGTTCAGGTTGAACTCAGACACAGATGCTTTAAATCTGGTTAAACCACCTGCTCATGTTGCAGACCTTAATTATTCACTTTCTACAGGTAACCCGGAGAAGGAAGTGTTCTCATATCTGATGTAAATGAGGCTCTATAATAATAATTAATTAAATAACAGGACTGATTATAAATGCCTGTTAGGATATGTTTGGATACAACTTGTTTGCGTTTCAGTTGATGTTCTGTGGTCACTTCATTGTGTACACCTGTACGGTGTAATGCATCTGAAGTCACTTTATGATGCCTTTATTATTCAGCTTTTTGTCTGTTACTGGCAGAATGTTCATATTTTACCAGCTCCTCATGAAATCACTGAGTGAAGCAGTGTGCTGCAGCATATGGTTGGTGGATGGTGCTAATTTCTAACCCTAAATAAAGGTGTTAATTCAATTACATGTTTTAGCTTTGAGCTGCTGATGACTGACTGTGCTGCACTATATTCAGAGCCGTTTGAATATTCTGCTGCTCTCATGTATGTAAATGTGAATTAGAAACAATACGTAATGACACTATGACTTAAAACATAGACTAAACATCTAACTGACCTCTCAGAGTTTCAAACTCAACGTGAATCATTTCCTTCAATAATATTTGTTTTGGAGCTTTCTGGAGTTCAAGTCAGAAAATTGTATTTTTCACTATTTTCTACATTTTAGAGCCAAAACAATCAATTAATTAACTGAAAAATGATCAGTAAATCGTAAACTAATTGTTATTGGGTGTGCCAGAGATCACGCTGATTCTCTGAACTGCTACATGTTTTATGTTTTAGAATAAAGAGACGTTATCAAATTATCCAACGCATTTTGAGGATACTGAATGGAGTTGGGAGGATTTAAAATAGTAACAATAAACAGTTTGGGAAGTCTTAATAATATCTGAGGTTTTACTGATACCATTATCGGAGATGCCTGGATGCCTGTACTGCTGGATCGGGTATCAGCGAGCACGCAAATGTTACAAAATGTACAAAACATATATTAGCCCAAAAACAAACCTGCTACTTCAGCAGTGTCAGTTTGATGGCAAAGTCATGATTCACCTCACTGATTGGCTCACGCAGACTTTCTAACCTCACCAGCCTCATCGTGCCCTAACGAACCCAAACCAACAAAGGCAATGAGCACTAGCCAATCAGAGAGCAGCGTGAGCAGCGAAGAAGAGCTAACTAGCCACAGTTTGATCTGATGATACTGGATCACCAGCTTCACTTGTTACTGTTAAAACACTGAATTAGAATATAATTATTAATAATGAATCTTTAACTAATTAAACATTGTTTTCTGCAGCATCTTCAGGTGAGCTAACTAATAGGTGTGGATCAACAGAGCCAGCACATGGTACAGTGTTCACAATGGAGCTGGAGAGGTGGCGAGGCTGCACATCATCTCCACCATCTCTCCACATTTGTATGTCTATGAGCCTTTTGTGTGTGTGTGTGGTTGTATTTCAAGGCTAAAAATGATGGATTAATACAGTAAATCTTCTTCTGTTCAAGGCAAACTTGCTTTCTTTCTTACATTTTTTCATTTTCTTGACTGTGAATAAAGTTAAACTCATATTTGGCCTTTGTGAATTACTTAAAACTTCCATTAACCTGTGCAGAATCTTACTATGAAGGTTATATTTTCCTTCTTGTGAGTTATGATTAAGAAAACCTTTGTTCAGGCATCTCTGGCTGCATATCTGAACGTTTCTCATAAACCAACAGCGCCCTCTAGTGTCCTGATGTGGCTGCAGTGAAAACCTGTTGAGCCTCCTTTCATGTCAGTTTGTGTTTGCTGTCATTAATCTCACTTCACTGTCTGATTTAGTTCAAATCATGTAACACGCTCCTTGGTTCAGGCTTTTAGCACTGAGCACGCTCAATGCTCGCCTCTGTGTGCGATGACATCATCGGCATCTGTGTGTGTGCGTGTGTGTGTTTGTGTGTGTGTGTGTGTGTGTTTCCATCCAAATTAACATGAACAGGTTTTCTGATTATTCATTCAGAGTTTGTATAAAACAGTATGTGGTGCTGCCTGAAAGAGTGTTAGTGTTTATGTTGGCGGGTTGTCTGTGAATGAATTAGCACCGAGCTGACAGCACACGCACACACACACACACACACACACACACACACACACTGAGGAATGCATGCAGCCATTCAGACACAGACATGCTGAATCACAGCGGTATTTCTCCGGCTGCTGATTGCTTTGAGTCACAATTAACTGGCTTTTTTATAAATGACAAACAGAGAATGAAGAAATGAAGAAGAGGAGGATGGAGAGGGAGGAGGAGGAGGAGTAAAACGACGAAGAGGAGGGAGGAGGAGGAGGAGGACGGAGGAGGAGAGAAGAGGAGGAGAGATTAAAACAGGCGTCGTGGGTGGGTTGGAAACAGGTTTGATTATTAATGAGTATTAACTCACACACACACACACACACACACACACAACACACACACACACACACACACACAGCAGCATTCTCACAGGTGAGAGGAGGGCTGCAGCTTTCATGGTCAAAAACAACCTGGAGCTGTTAACAGTGTGTGTGTGTGTGTGTGTGTGTGTGTGTGTTCCTTTGTGCAAAGCTCAACCTCTTCCTCTCCAGCCAGGAGCTGCTGTGTGCTGAGTGGGGTGGAGGTATATATGTGTGTGGCATGTGTGTGTGTGTGTGTGTGTGTTGGGAGTTGGGTACAGGAGAAAGAGGGGAGGCCTGCCTCGGGATAACGTTTGTGTGTGCGGAGTGTGGAGTGTGTGTGTGTATCGCTGGGACAGGCCCACCACGGCTGGATCACCACACAATGGGATGGGTATGGTTGCCAAGGTAACCCCATCAGCCCAAGCGACCGTGGCAACTGGTAGCTAAGTAACAGGAGCCCAGCAACAAAATGGAGAGTGGGGGATTAGATAGGTACCTCTGAAGGGGTGAAATTATGGGCTGCCAAGTGTGTGTGTGTGTGTGTGTGTGTGTGTGTGTGTGTGTGTGTTGGTAAGCTCAGGTTACATTCACATTCTGGAGGCTGAACGTCAGGCTCACTTTACAACACAACAGGTAACATTTATTTTTAACAGATCAGCTCCATGTTCCACCCAATCACTGTCTCAGTTCATGTACTTCCACACTCACACTTGTTGTGCATTCAGACTATCAGTTATATGTAAAGTCAGTGTGCTGTGAGTACCCAGGAGGTGCATTCAAACAGAAAGTTGAGTGTTGAGGGCTGGACAATAATTGCCCTCGCCATTGTGGCTACAACGCTGAAGAGGAGCGACCACCGACATTGGGAAAATGGCAGCTAAGGAGGCGACTCAATATATACATATAAAGTGTACATACAGTATGTTCATGTTGCCGTTAATGCTCAGCACGGTTACAATTTGGCAAAGAAAGAAAAGAAGAAAATGCCGCGATCGTCATTTCCGTAAGTCACACCAACAGGCAGTGCCGCCCTAAACAATCTGGAGCCCGGGCAGGATTTTAGGTGGGGCCCCCTTCCACTGCAGTAAACTCCACTGCCAGTTTGCATACACTCACACGACAAACTGAATAACTCTGTCTTTGACATTTTATTTTATTTTTAGAAACAAGTTGCCCATTCAAAACAGTAAACAAGAAGATAATAAGTTAGAAATAAATACAAAAATGAATTTAATATATATAGCCTACACAGAGTATAAGATTTAATCTACCCACTAAATAAAACCTAAAATAAATTATAAATACAATATAAATAAGGCACTGCACTGCACAGCAGTTATTTTAGAACCATTTAGAACTTAATTTTAGAACCTTAGGCAGCCATTTTGTGGCACATGTGTTACCACGGATACTGATTAAGGTTCCAAATTTAAGTTCTAAATGTTTCACAAAATGCTGTAAAGAGCATGTATGACTTCTGTTGCTATGGTCTGTAGTCTGTTTAACAAAAGTATCTGAACTGAGACACACAAGACAAACAGAGACGACGTGACTGCCTCCTGGTTAAACCTTCAGCTCGTGTGTGTTTACACTGAAGAATCAGTAAAGGATCTGATAAACTGATAATTAATTTTATTTTGAAGAATCACACAAACTTAATGTTCTTTTTTAACTCATTCAGTGTTTTCTTCTTCTTGTTCTTTAAGCTCTTTGGTTGTTTTAACTGCAGACTTTTCTAATGCAGGACGGTTGTTCTGTTCAGCTACCGACCTGCCTTTGTCCAGATTTTACATTTAATGATTAATAACAATTATATTCCAGACGATACACCTAGTTTGGGTGGTTTAGAGCTTGTTTTGGTACATGTAAACTGGTGTTACAAAACCTCCCTGTAGTGGTTCATGAAGGAATGTCTGACCCTGTAACCCTGTTCGTACCTCATCAGTTAGAGGAGATGGCCAGTCAGCAGGGTCTATCGGTGCAGCCTTCATTACTGATGCTGCATCACTGGGTCCTTCTGAGGCAGAGGAGGCGACAGGAGGATCGCTTGATGTTGCTAAAGTGGAGAGGAGATCACTGTTGATGGCCCAACATTTGCAGGGATGGGATTCAGATATCTCAACGGTGCATCTGAAGAGAGCAGAGTGACTGACATTAGGAGAGTATTATTGTTATTATTATTATTAAATAGGCTTTTCTATGCAGGTAAATTAATGTAGGCTTATTGTTTTCATATTAAGAAATACTAGTACCAACTAGTTTTAGTGTAAGAATAGTGAAAGTTACATTTAATTTAACTTCCCCTGTTTGAATACAGTCAGCTTACGCTGATGTGTGTTAAAGTCTGTGATGGTGATACTTAGAGTGAAAAGTGATACACACTAACATGTTTTCACACTATGACACTGACCTGCAGGTGCACAACAATGCAGTACCTGCAAAGGTGGCAAAAAATACCCCAAAATCTTCTAGAAAAAGCAGCTTTTTAAATATCATGAGTGAGAAATGCATTCTGTATTTTCTGAACAAAAAAGTGCACACCCACACATTCATATGTTTTCAGTTATTCCAGCTGAGAGTCCAGAGGAGAGGTCTAATTAAACAAACAAGTGTTTGATGATGTTCAGACTTCACAGTTTAGAGTCAGTGAGTCCATGAGGTGTTTAATGACTGTGTGCCAGGAGATGGCGGTGTCAGTTCATAAAGATGGTTGCAGGTTGGAGCTGATTTGAAGGACCCAGAGTTTCAATCAAATATATCTCCACCATCATCGTCCCTGTGTGATTGTGTCGTGACACAACACACACATTGTTCCTGAATCGCAGTGCATCGTGGAAAGTGACAAAGTCATTGTAAAAGTTACCGACCTACCCAGGTGAAGGTTGTTTTCCGGGACACCGAGTTCACCGTAGTGTCGGTATGGAGGACTGGGCAGATTTTAAACTCACACACAGTGAAGCTCATGTTTGCTGTCATTTAGTGGCTCATCTCCGCCATAACATTTACTCTGAGCCACAGCCGGCCTGTGACCAGGCGGTAAAGGGATAATGCTAAAGACGCCGTCCATCCGAGACAAAATAAAAAGCAACTTTCACTAAACTAGCTGGTATGGATGTATGGATGTATGCGCATGCTCAGAACCGGCCCGTATAGGCGGTAAAAGTAAATGCTAATGCTAAAGACGCCGTCCATCCAGGGGCGCACAAACGGGGAATACAAAAAATATGTAACTTTCACTATTCTTACACTAAAACTAGTTGGTGCTATTATTTCTTAATATGAAAATAATAAGCCCACATTAATTAATTTAACTGCATATTTAATAATAACAATAATAATAATAACAATAATACTTTCCTAAGCCCCCCTCCTCTGACTGATTAGACTGTACCTGCTCTCTGGGGAAGGTCAGTTATTTTTGAAAATAATAATGTGAAAATGACCAAAACTCTGCGGTCAGTGTCCAGAGACGGAAGAAAAGAGAAGAAGAGGAGGAAAAAAACACGATAAAGTCAATATATAATGTCATTAAAAATTATTTGTCTGTTGTAGTAACTTTGGCGCGGTTTGATAATCGATAAATAGCGTTAGCTTGTTTTAACGTCAGTTAGTGTGATGGAGGGGCCTAACGGCTGTTATGGTGAATAATAATGTCGGTAACTACTCCCACCTTACATTTATCAGGGGGATTTATAAAGATTAGATCTGTTCAGCAGGTGTTATACATTTATCTACATTTTTATTGACATGTTGAAATGTTATTCCTTCATACTTTATAGAGTTGTAAGCTGAGTTGTTTGTTGTGTTACAGTTCATATTGTCTAAAGTGTGTTTATAGTGTTAAACTTCACATCAGTGCGCATCATTAATGTTAATACTTCATAACTTAGCATTCCCATATGATATATTATACTGCGATAATCAGCATTTCACTGCTTTCTTTACAGGACAGGAACTTTCACGTGAGGTGTGAGAAGGAAAAATGATTTCATGCTAATTTGCATATTCATTTTTCTTTCAGAGAAACCAAAGCTATTTGAGAGTTCCATGTAGAATGTGAATGGTTCTGTGTTCCGAAGATATTTGCATAGAGACAGAGAGAGATCAGCACTCATACCCGGATGACCGTCGAAGAGGAAGGACTGCCCTGTAGCTGATTTAACAAATTGATTCTTCAATCTACTTTTTCTTAACTGCATCGTCTTGGAGAAGGAGCACACCTGTTTTTCCTGCATCGGTCTTTAGGTAAGTAACTTTACAGATTACATTTTAAATAAGAAGGAGGTGCATCTGTTGAGGTGCAACTGCAATCTCAAAATGTTGTCTTTAACCTTTGCCTCACTCGCTGCACATGTGTATGTGCAGTGATCGCTCTGTGTTTTCTCAGTTCTTCTACAGAAACAGTGAGAAGGAAAGATTATTTCATGTTAATCTGTTGAATATTACTCTGAAACAACTTAACTCTGAAACTTATTCCCAAATCACCTTTGAGAGTTAAATCTGCCCTGCGGCTGCTTTAAAATCTGTTACTTTACTGAACTGCATTGTGTTGGAAAAGGGTACATGTGTCTCTCAGCTAAATAACTCTCACAGATTACATTTCCAATAAGCAGGAGACGATCTGCAACTGCAACTTATTTCATGTTAATTTGCTGAATATGACTGAAACGTAGCACTTATTCTGTACTGTATCATGTTGGAGGAGTACATGCTCTCTTAGCTAAATAACTTTAGCAGGTTACATTCCCATAAGCAGGAGGTCGATCTTTTGAATTGCAACTGTGCTCACACAGTGATATCCAAACCAAGTAAATACAAGCTAACCTAACCTTTGCCAACCTCATGTAAAATGACCAAACTGATGCAAAACAAAATAGAGTGATATGCCTCATAAGAAAGGGTCATATGGAAGGCTGCTTCACCAATGACGGGTAAGATCACCTGAACACTTTGGGACAACCTAAGACAGGGACAGCCACGATTACTTGACCTTGCCAAACTGTGAGCAGGCACCGTGGTGCGACATCTCCGCACTGTGCAGTAACACAGCACAGAGAGACGAGAACTTCAAAATATACACACATGGAAACTCGATGCTCGATAGGGAGAAGTTAGTTGGTTGAAAATCATTTGTGATGTAAACCAACCTAACTGACTATTCAGCAGGTGTTATACATTTATCTACATTTTTATTGACATGTTGAAATGTTATTCCTTCATACATTAGAGCTGTAAATGAGTTGTTTGTTGTGTTACAGTTCATATTGTCTAAAGTGTGTTTATAGTGTTAAACTTCACATCAGTGCATCATTAATGTTAATACTTCATAGCTTAGCATTCCCATATGATATATTAATAATAACAATAATAATAACAATAATATTTTCCTAAGCCTCCTCCTCTGACTGATTAGACTGTACCTGCTCTGGCGGAAGGTCAGTTATTTTGACAATAATAATCTGAAAAATGACCAAAACTCTGCGGTCAGTGTCCGAGACGGAAGAAAAGAGAAGAAGAGGAGGAAAAACACCACAAAGTTAATAGATAATGTCATTAAAAATTATTTGTCTGTTGTAGTAACTTTGAGCCTGACGTGGTTTGATATTTAATAAATAGCATTAGCTTGTTTTAACATTAGTTAGTGTGATGGAGGGCCTAACGGCTGTTATGGTGAATAATAATGTCGGTAACTACTCCCACCTTACATTTTAGGGGGATTTATAAAGATTAGATCTGTTCAGCAGGTGTTATACATTTATCTACATTTTTATTGACATGTTGAAATGTTATTCCTTCATACATTATAGAGTTGTAAGCTGAGTTGTTTGTTGTGTTACAGTTCATATTGTCTAAAGTGTGTTTATAGTGTTAAACTTCACATCAGTGCATCATTAATGTTAATACTTGCACTTTCTTTACAGGACAGGAACTTTCACGTGAGGTGAAAGCTTTGCAGTCATTGCTCAGTGTGAGAAGGAAAATGATTTCATGCTAATTTGCATATTCATTTTTCTTTCAGAGAAACCAAAGCCATTTGAGAGTTCCATGTAGAATGAATGGTTCTGTGTCTCGAAGATATTTGCATATAAGAGAGAGAGAGAGATCAGCACTCATACCCGATGACCTTCAAGAGGAAGGACTGCCCTGTAGCTGATTTGACAAATCGATTCTTCAATCTACTTTTTCTGGACGGCATCGTCTTGGAGAAGGAGCACACCTGTTTTTCCTGCATCGGTCTATTACGCAAGTAACTTTCACAGATTACATTTTAATAAGAAGGAGGTGCATCTGTTGAGGTGCAACTGCACTCTCAAAATGTTGTCTTTAACCTTTGTCTCCACTGCACGCATGTGCAAAAAGGACTGCATGCAACGCCTTTCTTTACCGACAGGAACTTTCATGTGAGGCTAAAGCTTTGCAGTCATTGCTCTGTGTTTTCTCAGTTCTTTCAAAGAAACAGTGAGAAGGAAAGATTATTTCATGTTAATCTGTTGAATATTACTCTGAAACAACTTAACTCTGAAACTTATTCCCAAATCACCTTTGGAGAGTTAAATCTGCCCTGCAGCTGCTTTAAAATCTGTTACTTTACTGAACTGCATTGTGTTAGAAAAGGGTACATGTCTCAGCTAAATAACTTTTGCAGATTACATTTCCAATAAGCAGGAGATGCATCTGCAACTATACTCTCAAAATGTTGTCTTTAAACTTTGCCTCACTTGCTGCACATGTGCAAAATAGACTGCATGCAACGTTTTTCTTTACAGGAACTTTCATGTAAGGTGAAAGCTTTGCAGTCATTGCTCTGTGATCTGTGAATCTGTGATTATTTCACGTTAATTTGCTGAATATGACTGAAACTTAGCACTTATTCTGTACTGTATCGTGTTGGAGGAGTGCACATGCTCTCTTAGCTAAATAACTTTAGCAGGTTACATTCCCAATAAGCAGGGGGTAGATCTTTTGAGTTGCAAGTGCGCTCACACAATGATATCCAAACCAAGGACTGACACCTGCAAGGTGCACAACAGAGGTAATGAGGAGGAAGAAAAGGACCTGAAGAGACAATGACAATGGTCATGTCCATTGTCTAGAACTACAAAGAGAAGGCAGAGTCCTTTGCAGGAGTGGGCCATGAAGGAGGAACAGCAAAGAATGAGGAACTAAGAGAACATGATGGATGTGAAGAATTAGAAGAAAGTAGCAAGAGGAATTGCTACTTTCTGCTGGCCCACTCTGTACAACAGACCGGTAAGGGAAGGTGGATGATCAGGAGGAGAAACAGTCTGCTGTCCAGGCGTAAAACAAGAGACAAGTGGAGAGAGGAAAAGGCAGAAGAGAGACGCAAGAGACAAACGAGTCAGAAAGCTAGCAGAGGGAGGAGAAGAAGAAGGAGCGAGAGAGACAGAAGAGTTAAAAGAAAGAGGGAAAGGGGAGAGGAAGGACAGAGCAAACCAGGAGAAAGAAGCTCCAAATGTCGGCTGGCTTTCAAAGCTCAACACATGGTGGAGCAGGAGTTGCTGTAAGTGGAGCCATTCAGCGAGGACGAGGTCAGAGGTACAGAGGTAGGCTGCAACTTATACACTGTTATGCTGTCAATATTCTGATGTGCACAAAATGCACTTGAGTACATGTCATGTTAAAGAGGGAGCAGCTAGAAACATACGGAGAGGGATAACTGAGACTGCATGTAAGATGTAAAGTAGAGCAGAATGTTTATGCAACACCAATTAATTGAACGACTGGATAGTCAAACAGCTTTTGCATTAACTTAACCAAACCTTGACTTAGTAAATACAAGGCTAACCTAACCTTTGCCAACCTCGTAAAATGACCGAACTGATACAAAACAAAATAGAGTGATATGCCTCATAAGAGGGTCAAGTATGGAAGGCTGCTTCACCAATGACGGGTAAGATCCTGAAAACTTTGGGACAACCTAAGACAGGGACAGTCACGACATTTGACCGTCGCACACTCTGAGCAGGCACTGTAATGACAAGCCTTCAGCCTTAAGCTAGATGTTGAACATAAACATAATGTAAACTAACTTAAATGATGTAAAAAAACAGAGAACAACGCCACTGCATTAACACAGCACATGTTGTGATGGGAGATACAAAGACAGAGAAACAAATAAATGTTAACTGAAAAAGGCATAACTGAGGCAAAACAAAACAGTGATATGACTCAAAAATTAAAAGGTCAAGTATGGAAGGCTGATTCACCAACGACGGGTAAGATCCCCTGAATACTTTGGGACAACCTAAGGCAGGACAGCCACGATTATTGATCTTGTCGCACACTGTGAGCAGGCACAGTGTGCGACAAGTCCGTCACTGTACAGTAACACAGCACAGGAGACACAAGAACTTAAAAATATACATACATGGATACTGATGCTCGATAGGGAGAAGAAGGTTGGTTGAAAGTTACTTGTGATGTAAACCAACCTAACTGAAGCAAACAAAACAGACAGTGCTGTAACGGTGCGATAACAGGACAGGACATAGGAGGACAAAACAAGAAATAGTTGTCCTGGTCCTACAGTTACAGATCAGTTAAGTCAGTTTAACTGAGGCAAAATAGAGTCATATCACTAAACTCATATCACTCATTAGAAAAGGGTCAAGTATGGAAGACTGATTCTCCAATGACGGGTAAGATCCCCTGAACACTCTGGGACAACCTAAGGCAGACAGCCACGACATTTGACCTGCCGACACTGTGAGCAGGCACCGTGCGACAGCTCTGTCACCGCAGTAACACAGCACAAGGTGTGACAAGACATAGAAAGAGACAGAAACACGTAGAAACAAAACAAAGAATGAAAACAGAAATGAGTAAATAGATTTAAAGATTAAATTGAGGATTACTTGAGGTTAGGCAAAAGGTTAGGAAGAAAAATATAGTGAAAATCAAGGAAAGGTCTTGATATCAAACTGTTGACATGTGACCACGATCACTGTGGGATCAACATATTTATACCAGTCAAGACCTAAACGTTGGTTAAGATAAACAGGTTTCTCCAGTGGTTTGAGTCAGGTGGTTGTTACATGGATGAAAGGCACTGATGACACTTCAGTGCTCAACTGAAAACAAGTACATTACATTTCATTTAATGCATGAACATTTTATTGTGCTGATAACCAGGACACTGTAAATTAAATGGGAAATCGGAGAAATGTAGGACTTGGTATTTTAGTCCTAGTGAAGATTTCTTTGCCACTGCAGTCCAGCAGTCGAAACGAATGTCCTCAGCCTCCTTCAGCAACTGAATAAGTCTCCACTGCACCAGAAACGTGCACCTGATTATGGACAGCAGCAGATAATTAATATCCTCAGCCTCCGTCTACAGCTGAATGTCTCCACTGCAACTAAATTACTGAGACCAGTAGAAAATGTATGCCTTCAACCTCAACCCCAAACCTTCAGCACCTGAAATGTCTCCACTGCTCGTGATAATTGACACAACCGAGGCTTTGTCCTCAGCCTCCTTCACTTTCAATGTACACCTGTCAATAGACAGCAGGAGCAAATTAATGTCCTCAGCCTCCTTCAGCATCTGAAATGTCTCTCTGCACCTGAAATGTCTCTCTGCACCTGAAATGTCTCCTCTGCACCTGAAATGTCTCTCTGCACCTGTTAATAGACAGAAGGGACAAGCATGTCCTCAGCCTCCTTCAGCACCTGAAATGTCTCCTCTGCACCTGTCAATATAAAAGGAGCAAATTAATGTCCTCAGCCTCCTTCAGCACCTGAAATGTCCTCTGCACATGGTTCTAAACAGCAGGAGCATTAATGTCCTCAGCCTCCTTCAGCACCTTAAATGTCTCCTCTGCACCTGTCAATAGATGGCAGGACCAAATTAATGTCCCAGCCTCCTTCAGCACCTGAAATGTCTCCTCTGCACCTGTCAATAGACAAAAGGAGCAAATTAATGTCCTCGGCCTCCTTCGGCACCTGAAATGTCTCTCTGCACCTGTCCATAGACAGAAGGAGCAAATTAATGTCCTCAGCCTCCTTCGGCACCTGAAATCTCCTCTGCACCTGTCAATAGAAAGCAGGAGCAAATTAATGTCCTCGGCCTTCAGCACCTGAAATGTCTCCTCTGCAATGTTCAACAGCAGGAGCAAATTAATGTCCTCAGCCTCCTTCAGCACCTGAAATGTCTCTCTGCGCATGGTTCTAAACAGCAGGAGCACATTAATGTCCTCAGCCTCCTTCAGCACCTGAAATGTCTCCTCTGCACATGGTTCTACAGCAGGAGCACAATGTCCTCAGCCTCCTTCAGCACCTGAAATGTCTCCTCTGCACATGTTCTAAACAGCAGGAGCATTAATGTCCTCAGCCTCCTTCAGCACCTGAAATGTCTCTCTGACAGCAGGAGCAAATTAATGTCCTCAGCCTCCTTCAGCACCTGAAATGTCTCCTCTGCACCTGTCAATAGACAGCAGGAGCAAATTAATGTCCTCAGCCTCTTCAGCACCTGAAATGTCTCCTCTGCACATGGTTCTAAACAGCAGGAGCACATTAATGTCCTCAGCCCCTTCAGCACCTGAAATGTCTCCTCTGCACATGTCAATAGAAAGCAGGAGCAAATTAATGTCCTCAGCCTCCTTCAGCACCTGAAATGTCTCCTCTGCACATGGTTCAAACAGCAGGAGCAAATTATGTCCTCAGCCTCCTTCAGCACCTGAAATGTCTCTCTGCACCTGGTCTAAACAGCAGGAGCACATTAATGTCCTCAGCCTCCTTCAGCACCTGAAATGTCTCCTCTGCACATGGTCTAAACAGCAGGAGCACATTATTGTCCTCAGCCTCCTTCAGCACCTGAAATGTCTCTCTGCACATGGTTCTAAACAGCAGGAGCACATTATTGTCCTCAGCCTCCTTCAGCACCTGAAATGTCTCCTCTGACAGCAGGAGCAAATTATGTCCTCAGCCTCCTTCAGCACCTGAAATGTCTCTCTGCATGGTCTCAAACAGCAGGAGCATTAATGTCCTCAGCCTCCTTCAGCACCTGAAATGTCTCCTCTGCACCTGTCAATAGACAGCAGGAGCAAATTAATGTCCTCAGCCTCCTTCAGCACCTGAAATGTCTCCTCTGCACATGGATTTCTAAACAGCAGGGCATTATTGTCCTCAGCCTCCTTAGCACCTGAAATGTCTCCTCTGCCTGTCAATAGACAGCAGGAGCAAATTAAGAATCCTCAGCCTCCTTCAGCACCTGAAATGTCTCCTCTGCATGGATGTCCTAGACAGCAGGACCAAATTAATGTCCTCCAGCCCTCCATGGCACCTGAAATGTCTCCTCTGCACCTGTCAATAGACAGCAGGAGCAAATTAATATCCTCAGCCTCCTTCAGCACCTACAAATGTCTCTCTGCATGGTTCTAAACAGCAGGCACATTGTACCCTCAGCCTCCTTCAGCACCTGAAATGTCTCCTCTGCACTGATTTCTACACAGCAGGAGCAAATTGTATCCTCAGCCTCCTTCAGCACCTGAGTGTCTCCTCCTGCCTGGCAGGAGCAACTGTGTCCTCAGCCTCCTTCAGCACCTGAAATGTCTCCTCTGCATGGTTCTAAACAGCAGGAGCAAATTAATGTCCTCAGCCTCCTCCGGCACCTGAAATGTCTCCTCTGCACTGTCAATAAACAGACAGGAGCAAATTAATGTCCTCAGCCTCCTTCGGCACCTGAAATGTCTCCTCTGCACTGGTTCTAAACAGCAGGAGCAAATTAATGTCCTCAGCCTCCTTCAGCACCTGAAATGTCTCCTCTGCACATGGTTCTACACAGCAGGAGCAAATTTGTCCTCAGCCTCCTTCAGCACCTGAAATGTCTCCTCTGCCTGTCAATAGACAGCAGGAGCAAATTAATGTCCTCAGCCTCCTTTGGCACCTGAAATGTCTCCTCTGCACGTGGTTCTAAACAGCAGGAGCAAATTAATGTCCTCAGCCTCCTTCAGCACCTGAAATGTCTCTCTGCACATGGTTCTAAACAGCAGGAGCACATTAATGTCCTCAGCCTCCTTCAGCACCTGAAATGTCTCCTCTGCACATGGTTCTAAACAGCAGGAGCATTAATGTCCTCAGCCTCCTTCAGCACCTGAAATGTCTCCTCTGTCAGCAGGAGCAAATTAATGTCCTCAGCCTCCTTCAGCACCTGAAATCTCCTCTGCACCTGGTTCTAAACAGCAGGAGCAATCATTGTCCTCAGCCTCCTTCAGCACCTGAAATGTCTCCTCTGCACCTGTCAATAGACAGCAGGAGCAAATTAATGTCCTCAGCCTCCTTCAGCACCTGAAATGTCTCCTCTGCACTGTCAATAGACAGCAGGAGCAAATTAATGTCCTCAGCCTCCTTCAGCACCTGAAATGTCTCCTCTGCACATGGTTCTAAACAGCAGGAGCACATTATTGTCCTCAGCCTCCTTCAGCACCTGAAATGTCTCCTCTGCACTGTCAATAGACAGCAGAGCAAATTAATGTCCTCAGCCTCCTTCAGCACCTGAAATGTCTCCTCTGACCATGGTTCTAAACAGCAGAGCACATTAATGTCCTCAGCCTCCTTCAGCACCTGAAATGTCTCCTCTGCACCTGTCAATAACAGCAGGAGCATTAATGTCCTCAGCCTCCTTCAGCACCTGAAATGTCTCCTCTGCACCTGTCAATAGACAGCAGGAGCAAATTAATGTCCTCAGCCTCCTTCAGCACCTGAAATGTCTCCTCTGCACATGGTTCTAAACAGCAGGAGCAAATTAATGTCCTCAGCCTCCTTCAGCACCTGAAATGTCTCCTCTGCACATGGTTCTAAACAGCAGGGCAAATTAATGTCCTCAGCCTCCTTCAGCACCTGAAATGTCTCCTCTGCACATGGTTCTACACAGCAGGAGCAAATTAATGTCCTCAGCCTCCTTCAGCACCTGAAATGTCTCCTCTGCACCTGTTCAATAGACAGCAGGAGCAAATTAATGTCCTCAGCCTCCTTCGGCACCTGAAATGTCTCCTCTGCACCTGTCAATAGACAGCAGGAGCAAATTAATGTCCTCAGCCTCCTTCAGCACCTGAAATGTCTCCTCTGCACATGGTTTCACAGCAGGAGCAAATTAATGTCCTCAGCCTCCTTCAGCACCTGAAATGTCTCCTCTGCACCTGTCAATAGACAGCAGGAGCAAATTAATGTCCTCAGCCTCCTCAGCACCTGAAATGTCTCCTCTGCACATGGTTCTAAACAGCAGGAGCAAATTAATGTCCTCAGCCTCCTTCAGCACCTGAAATGTCTCCTCTGCACTGTCAATAGACAGCAGGAGCAAATTAATGTCCTCAGCCTCCTTCAGCACCTGAAATGTCTCCTCTGCACCTGTCAATAAAGCAGGAGCAAATTAATGTCCTCAGCCTCCTTCAGCACCTGAAATGTCTCCTCTGCACATGGTTCTAAACAGCAGGAGCACATTAATGTCCTCAGCCTCCTTCAGCACCTGAAATGTCTCCTCTGCACATGGTTCTAAACAGCAGAGCACATTAATGTCCTCAGCCTCCTTCAGCACCTGAAATGTCTCTCTGCACCTGTCAATAGACAGCAGGAGCAAATTAATGTCCTCAGCCTCCTTCAGCACCTGAAATGTCTCCTCTGCACATGGTTCTAAACAGCAGGAGCACATTAATGTCCTCAGCCTCCTTCAGCACCTGAAATGTCTCCTCTGCACATGGTTCTAAACAGCAGGAGCAAATTAATGTCCTCAGCCTCCTTCAGCACCTGAAATGTCTCCTCTGCACCTGTCAATAGACAGCAGGAGCAAATTAATGTCCTCAGCCTCCTTCAGCACCTGAAATGTCTCCTCTGCACATGGTTCTAAACAGCAGGAGCAAATTAATGTCCTCAGCCTCCTTCAGCACCTGAAATGTCTCCTCTGCACTGTCAATAGACAGCAGGAGCAAATTAATGTCCTCAGCCTCCTTCAGCACCTGAAATGTCTCCTCTGCATGGTTCTAAACAGCAGGAGCAAATTAATGTCCTCAGCCTCCTTCAGCACCTGAAATGTCTCCTCTGCACATGGTTCTAAACAGCAGGAGCACCTTCAGCACCTGAAATGTCTCCTCTGACAGCAGGAGCAAATTATGGCCTCAGCCTCCTTCGGCACCTGAAATGTCTCCTCTGCACATGGTTCTAAACAGCAGGAGCAACATTAATGTCCTCAGCCTCCTTCAGCACCTGAAATGTCTCCTCTGCACCTGTCAATAGACAGCAGAGCAAATTAATGTCCTCAGCCTCCTTCAGCACCTGAAATGTCTCCTCTGCACCTGTCAATAGACAGCAGAGCAAATTAATGTCCTCAGCCTCCTTCAGCACCTGAAATGTCTCCTCTGCACATGGTTCTAAACAGCAGGAGCACATTAATGTCCTCAGCCTCCTTCAGCACCTGAAATGTCTCCTCTGCACCTGTCAATAGACAGAAGGAGCAAATTAATGTCCTCAGCCTCCTTCAGCACCTGAAATGTCTCCTCTGCACATGGTTCTAAACAGCAGGAGCAAATTAATGTCCTCAGCCTCCTTCAGCACCTGAAATGTCTCCTCACACTGTCAATAATCAGCAGGAGCAAATTAATGTCCTCAGCCTCCTTCAGCACCTGAAATGTCTCCTCTGCACCTGTCAATAGACAGCAGGAGCAAATTAATGTCCTCAGCCTCCTTCAGCACCTGAAATGTCTCCTCTGCACATGGTTCTAAACAGCAGGAGCAAATTAATGTCCTCAGCCTCCTTCAGCACCTGAAATGTCTCCTCTGCACATGGTTCTAAACAGCAGGAGCAAATTAATGTCCTCAGCCTCCTTCAGCACCTGAAATGTCTCCTCTGCACATGGTTCTAAACAGCAGGAGCAAATTAATGTCCTCAGCCTCCTTCAGCACCTGAAATGTCTCCTCTGCACCTGTCAATAGACAGCAGGAGCAAATTAATGTCCTCAGCCTCCTTCAGCACCTGAAATGTCCTCTGCACCTGTCAATAGACAGCAGGAGCAAATTAATGTCCTCAGCCTCCTTCAGCACCTGAAATGTCTCCTCTGCACATGGTTCTAACAGCAGGAGCAAATTAATGTCCTCAGCCTCCTTCAGCACCTGAAATGTCTCCTCTGCACCTGTCAATAGACAGCAGGAGCAAATTAATGTCCTCAGCCTCCTTCAGCACCTGAAATGTCTCCTCTGCACATGGTTCTAAACAGCAGAAGCAAATTAATGTCCTCAGCCTCCTTCAGCACCTGAAATGTCTCCTCTGCACCTGTCAATAGACAGCAGGAGCAAATTAATGTCCTCAGCCTCCTTCAGCACCTGAAATGTCTCCTCTGCACCTGTCAATAGAACAGCAGGAGCAAATTAATGTCCTCAGCCTCCTTCAGCACCTGAAATGTCTCCTCTGCACATGGTTCTAAACAGCAGGAGCAAATTAATGTCCTCAGCCTCCTTCAGCACCTGAAATGTCTCCTCTGCACATGGTTCTAAACAGCAGGAGCACATTAATGTCCTCAGCCTCCTTCAGCACCTGAAATGTCTCCTCTGCACCTGTCAATAGACAGAAGGAGCAAATTAATGTCCTCAGCCTCCTTCAGCACCTGAAATGTCTCCTCTGCACATGGTTCTAACAGCAGGAGCAAATTATGGCCTCAGCCTCCTTCAGCACCTGAAATGTCTCCTCTGCACATGGTTCTAAACAGCAGGAGCAAATTAATGTCCTCAGCCTCCTTCAGCACCTGAAATGTCTCCTCTGCACCTGTCAATAGACAGCAGGAGCAAATTAATGTCCTCAGCCTCCTTCAGCACCTGAAATGTCTCCTCTGCACATGGTTCTAAACAGCAGGAGCAAATTAATGTCCTCAGCCTCCTTCAGCACCTGAAATGTCTCTCTGCACCTGTCAATAGACAGCAGGAGCAAATTAATGTCCTCAGCCTCCTTCAGCACCTGAAATGTCTCCTCTGCACATGGTTCTAAACAGCAGGAGCAAATTAATGTCCTCAGCCTCCTTCGGCACCTGAAATGTCTCCTCTGCACATGGTTCTACACAGCAGGAGCAAATTAATGTCCTCAGCCTCCTTCAGCACCTGAAATGTCTCCTCTGACAGCAGGAGCAAATTAATGTCCTCAGCCTCCTTCGGCACCTGAAATGTCTCCTCTGCACATGGTTCAGCAGGAGCACATTAATGTCCTCAGCCTCCTTCAGCACCTGAAATGTCTCCTCTGCACATGGTTCTAAACAGCAGGAGCATTAATTGTCCTCAGCCTCCTTCAGCACCTGAAATGTCTCCTCCTGACAGCAGGAGCACATTAATGTCCTCAGCCTCCTTCAGCACCTAAAATGTCTCCTCTGCACATGGTTCTAAACAGCAGGAGCACATTAATGTCCTCAGCCTCCTTCAGCACCTGAAATGTCTCCTCTGCACCTGTCAATAGACAGCAGGAGCAAATTAATGTCCTCAGCCTCCTTCAGCACCTGAAATGTCTCCTCTGCACCTGTCAATAGACAGCAGGAGCAAATTAATGTCCTCAGCCTCCTTCAGCACCTGAAATGTCTCCTCTGCACATGGTTCTAAACAGCAGGGCACATTAATGTCCTCAGCCTCCTTCAGCACCTGAAATGTCTCCTCTGCACATGGTTCTAAACAGCAGGAGCACATTATTGTCCTCAGCCTCCTTCAGCACCTGAAATGTCTCCTCTGCACCTGTCAATAGACAGCAGGAGCAAATTAATGTCCTCAGCCTCCTTCAGCACCTGAAATGTCTCCTCTGCACATGGTTCTAAACAGCAGGAGCAATTAATGTCCTCAGCCTCCTTCAGCACCTGAAATGTCTCCTCTGCACATGGTTCTAAACAGCAGGAGCAAATTAATGTCCTCAGCCTCCTTCAGCACCTGAAATGTCTCCTCTGCACCTGTCAATAGACAGCAGGAGCAAATTAATGTCCTCAGCCTCCTTCAGCACCTGAAATGTCTCCTCTGCACATGGTTCTAAACAGCAGGAGCACATTAATGTCCTCAGCCTCCTTCAGCACCTGAAATGTCTCCTCTGCACATGGTTCTAAACAGCAGGAGCAAATTAATGTCCTCAGCCTCCTTCAGCACCTGAAATGTCTCCTCTGCACATGGTTCTAAACAGCAGGAGCAAATTAATGTCCTCAGCCTCCTTCAGCACCTGAAATGTCTCCTCTGCACATGGTTCTAAACAGCAGGAGCACATTATTGTCCTCAGCCTCCTTCAGCACCTGAAATGTCTCCTCTGCACATGGTTCTAAACAGCAGGAGCAAATTAATGTCCTCAGCCTCCTTCAGCACCTGAAATGTCTCCTCTGACAGCAGGAGCAAATTAATGTCCTCAGCCTCCTTCAGCACCTGAAATGTCTCCTCTGCACATGGTTCTAAACAGCAGGAGCACATTAATGTCCTCAGCCTCCTTCAGCACCTGAAATGTCTCCTCTGCACCTGTCAATAGACAGCAGGAGCAAATTAATGTCCTCAGCCTCCTTGGCACCTGAAATGTCTCCTCTGCACATGGTTCTAAACAGCAGGAGCAAATTAATGTCCTCAGCCTCCTTCAGCACCTGAAATGTCTCCTCTGCACCTGTCAGACAGCAGGAGCAAATTAATGTCCTCAGCCTCCTTCAGCACCTGAAATGTCTCCTCTGCACCTGTCAATAGACAGCAGGAGCAAATTAATGTCCTCAGCCTCCTTCAGCACCTGAAATGTCTCCTCTGCACCTGTCAATAGACAGAAGGAGCAAATTAATGTCCTCAGCCTCCTTCAGCACCTGAAATGTCTCCTCTGCACATGGTTCTAAACAGCAGGAGCATTAATGTCCTCAGCCTCCTTCAGCACCTGAAATGTCTCCTCTGCACCTGTCAATAGACAGAGGAGCAAATTAATGTCCTCAGCCTCCTTCAGCACCTGAAATGTCTCCTCTGCATGGTTCTAAACAGCAGGAGCAAATTAATGTCCTCAGCCTCCTTCAGCACCTGAAATGTCTCCTCTGCACCTGTCAATAACAGCAGGAGCAAATTAATGTCCTCAGCCTCCTTCAGCACCTGAAATGTCTCCTCTGCACCTGTCAATAGACAGCAGGAGCAAATTAATGTCCTCAGCCTCCTTCAGCACCTGAAATGTCTCCTCTGCATGGTTCTAAACAGCAGGAGCAAATTAATGTCCTCAGCCTCCTTCAGCACCTGAAATGTCTCCTCTGCACATGGTTCTAAACAGCAGGAGCAAATTATTGTCCTCAGCCTCCTTCAGCACCTGAAATGTCTCCTCTGCACCTGTCAATAGACAGCAGGAGCAAATTAATGTCCTCAGCCTCCTTCGGCACCTGAAATGTCTCCTCTGCACCTGTCAATAGACAGCAGGAGCAAATTAATGTCCTCAGCCTCCTTCAGCACCTGAAATGTCTCCTCTGCATGGTTCTAAACAGCAGGAGCAAATTAATGTCCTCAGCCTCCTTCAGCACCTGAAATGTCTCCTCTGCACATGGTTCTAAACAGCAGGAGCACATTATTGTCCTCAGCCTCCTTCAGCACCTGAAATGTCTCCTCTGCACCTGTCAATAGACAGCAGGAGCAAATTAATGTCCTCAGCCTCCTTCAGCACCTGAAATGTCTCCTCTGCACCTGTCAATAGACAGCAGGAGCAAATTAATGTCCTCAGCCTCCTTCAGCACCTGAAATGTCTCCTCTGCACCTGTCAATAGACAGCAGGAGCAAATTAATGTCCTCAGCCTCCTTCAGCACCTGAAATGTCTCCTCTGCACCTGTCAGACAGCAGGAGCAAATTAATGTCCTCAGCCTCCTTCAGCACCTGAAATGTCTCCTCTGCATGGTTCTAAACAGCAGGAGCAAATTATGTCCTCAGCCTCCTTCAGCACCTGAAATGTCTCCTCTGCACATGGTTCTAAACAGCAGGAGCAAGATTATTGTCCTCAGCCTCCTTCAGCACCTGAAATGTCTCTCCTCTGACAGCAGGAGCAAATTAATGTCCTCAGCCTCCTTCGGCACCTGAAATGTCTCCTCTGCACATGGTTCTAAACAGCAGGAGCAAATTAATGTCCTCAGCCTCCTTCAGCACCTGAAATGTCTCCTCTGCACCTGTCAATAGACAGCAGGAGCAGATTAATGTCCTCAGCCTCCTTCAGCACCTGAAATGTCTCCTCTGCACCTGTCAATAGACAGCAGGAGCAAATTAATGTCCTCAGCCTCCTTCAGCACCTGAAATGTCTCCTCTGCACCTGTCAATAGACAGCAGGAGCAAATTAATGTCCTCAGCCTCCTTCAGCACCTGAAATGTCTCCTCTGCACATGGTTCTAAACAGCAGGAGCAATTATTGTCCTCAGCCTCCTTCAGCACCTGAAATGTCTCCTCTGCACATGGTTCTAAACAGCAGGAGCAAATTAATGTCCTCAGCCTCCTTCAGCACCTGAAATGTCTCCTCTGCACATGGTTCTAAACAGCAGGAGCAAATTAATGTCCTCAGCCTCCTTCAGCACCTGAAATGTCTCCTCTGCACATGGTTCTAAACAGCAGGAGCAAATTAATGTCCTCAGCCTCCTTCAGCACCTGAAATGTCTCCTCTGCACATGGTTCTAAACAGCAGGAGCAAATTAATGTCCTCAGCCTCCTTCAGCACCTGAAATGTCTCCTCTGACAGCAGGAGCAAATTAATGTCCTCAGCCTCCTTCGGCACCTGAAATGTCTCCTCTGCACATGGTTCTAAACAGCAGGAGCAAATTAATGTCCTCAGCCTCCTTCAGCACCTGAAATGTCTCCTCTGCACCTGTCAATAGACAGCAGGAGCAAATTAATGTCCTCAGCCTCCTTCGGCACCTGAAATGTCTCCTCTGCACATGGTTCTAAACAGCAGGAGCAAATTAATGTCCTCAGCCTCCTCAGCACCTGAAATGTCTCCTCTGCACCTGTCAATAGACAGCAGGAGCAAATTAATGTCCTCAGCCTCCTTCAGCACCTGAAATGTCTCCTCTGCACCTGTCAATAGACAGCAGGAGCAAATTAATGTCCTCAGCCTCCTTCAGCACCTGAAATGTCTCCTCTGCACCTGTCAATAGACAGAAGGAGCAAATTAATGTCCTCAGCCTCCTTCAGCACCTGAAATGTCTCCTCTGCACATGGTTCTAAACAGCAGGAGCACATTATTGTCCTCAGCCTCCTTCAGCACCTGAAATGTCTCCTCTGCACCTGTCAATAGACAGAAGGAGCAAATTAATGTCCTCAGCCTCCTTCAGCACCTGAAATGTCTCCTCTGCACATGGTTCTAAACAGCAGGAGCACATTATTGTCCTCAGCCTCCTTCAGCACCTGAAATGTCTCCTCTGCACCTGTCAATAATCAGCAGGAGCAAATTAATGTCCTCAGCCTCCTTCAGCACCTGAAATGTCTCCTCTGCACCTGTCAATAGACAGCAGGAGCAAATTAATGTCCTCAGCCTCCTTCAGCACCTGAAATGTCTCCTCTGCACATGGTTCTAAACAGCAGGAGCAAATTAATGTCCTCAGCCTCCTTCAGCACCTGAAATGTCTCCTCTGCACATGGTTCTAAACAGCAGGAGCAAATTATGTCCTCAGCCTCCTTCAGCACCTGAAATGTCTCCTCTGCACCTGTCAATAGACAGCAGGAGCAAATTAATGTCCTCAGCCTCCTTCAGCACCTGAAATGTCTCCTCTGCACTTGTCAATAGACAGCAGGAACAATTAATGTCCTTAGCCTCCTTCAGCACCTGAAATGTCTCCTCTGCACATGGTTCTAAACAGCAGGAGCAAATTAATGTCCTCAGCCTCCTTCAGCACCTGAAATGTCTCCTCTGCACATGGTTCTAAACAGCAGGAGCACATCATTGTCCTCAGCCTCCTTCAGCACCTGAAATGTCTCCTCTGCACCTGTCAATAGACAGCAGGAGCAATTGTGTCTCAGCCTCCTTCAGCACCTGAAATGTCTCCTCTGCACCTGTCAATAGAAAGCAGGAGCAAATTAATGTCCTCAGCCTCCTTCGGCACCTGAAATGTCTCCTCTGCACCTGTCAATAGACAGCAGGAGCAAATTAATGTCCTCAGCCTCCTTCAGCACCTGAAATGTCTCTCTGCACCTGTCAATAGACAGAAGGAGCAAATTAATGTCCTCAGCCTCCTTCAGCACCTGAAATGTCTCCTCTGCACATGGTTCTAAACAGCAGGAGCACATTAATGTCCTCAGCCTCCTTCAGCACCTGAAATGTCTCCTCTGCACATGGTTCTAAACAGCAGGCAAATTAATGTCCTCAGCCTCCTTCAGCACCTGAAATGTCTCTCCTCTGACAGCAGGAGCAAATTAATGTCCTCAGCCTCCTTCACCTGAAATGTCTCCTCTGCACATGGTTCTAAACAGCAGGAGCATTGTCCTCCTCAGCCTCCTTCAGCACCTGAAATGTCTCCTCTGCACCTGTCAATAGACAGAAGGAGCAGATTAATGTCCTCAGCCTCCTTCAGCACCTGAAATGTCTCCTCTGCACCTGTCAATAGAAAGCAGGAGCAAATTAATGTCCTCAGCCTCCTTCAGCACCTGAAATGTCTCCTCTGTCAATAGACAGAAGGAGCAAATTAATGTCCTCAGCCTCCTTCAGCACCTGAAATGTCTCTCTGCACATGGTTCTAAACAGCAGGAGCATTATTGTCCTCAGCCTCCTTCAGCACCTGAAATGTCTCCTCTGCACCTGTCAATAGACAGAAGGGCAAATTAATGTCCTCAGCCTCCTTCAGCACCTGAAATGTCTCTCTGGTTAGCAGCAGGAGCACATTAATGTCCTCAGCCTCCTTCAGCACCTGAAATGTCTCCTCTGCACCTGTCAATAACAGCAGGAGCAAATTAATGTCCTCAGCCTCCTTCAGCACCTGAAATGTCTCCTCTGCACATGGTTCTAAACAGCAGGAGCAAATTAATGTCCTCAGCCTCCTTCAGCACCTGAAATGTCTCCTCTGCACCTGTCAATAGACAGAAGGAGCAAATTAATGTCCTCAGCCTCCTTCAGCACCTGAAATGTCTCCTCTGCACATGGTCTAAACAGCAGGAGCAAATTAATGTCCTCAGCCTCCTTCAGCACCTGAAATGTCTCCTCTGCACATGGTTCTAAACAGCAGGAGCACATTAATGTCCTCAGCCTCCTTCAGCACCTGAAATGTCTCCTCTGCACCTGTCAATAGACAGCAGGAGCAAATTAATGTCCTCAGCCTCCTTCAGCACCTGAAATGTCTCCTCTGCACATGGTTCTAAACAGCAGGAGCAAATTAATGTCCTCAGCCTCCTTCAGCACCTGAAATGTCTCCTCTGCACATGGTTCTAAACAGCAGGAGCAAATTAATGTCCTCAGCCTCCTTCAGCACCTGAAATGTCTCCTCTGCACATGGTTCTAAACAGCAGGAGCACATTAATATCCTCAGCCTCCTTCAGCACCTGATGTCTCCTCTGCACCTGTCAATAGACAGGAGCAAATTAATGTCCTCAGCCTCCTTCGCACCTGAAATGTCTCCTCTGCACATGGTTCTATACAGCAGGAGCAAATTAATGTCCTCAGCCTCCTTCAGCACCTGAAATGTCTCCTCACCTGTCAATAGACAGCAGGAGCAAATTAATGTCCTCAGCCTCCTTCAGCACCTGAAATGTCTCCTCTGCACCTGTCAATAGACAGCAGGAGCAAATTAATATCCTCAGCCTCCTTCGCACCTGAAATGTCTCCTCTGCACATGGTTCTAAACAGCAGGAGCACATTAATGTCCTCAGCCTCCTTCAGCACCTGAAATGTCTCCTCTGCACATGGTTCTAAACAGCAGGAGCACATTAATGTCCTCAGCCTCCTTCAGCACCTGAAATGTCTCCTCTGCACCTGTCAATAGACAGCAGGAGCAAATTAATGTCCTCAGCCTCCTTCAGCACCTGAAATGTCTCCTCTGCACATGGTTCTAAACAGCAGGAGCAAATTAATGTCCTCAGCCTCCTTCAGCACCTGAAATGTCTCCTCTGCACATGGTTCTAAACAGCAGGAGCAAATTAATGTCCTCAGCCTCCTTCAGCACCTGAAATGTCTCCTCTGCACCTGTCAATAGACAGCAGGAGCAAATTAATGTCCTCAGCCTCCTTGGCACCTGAAATGTCTCCTCTGCACATGGTTCTAAACAGCAGGAGCACATTATTGTCCTCAGCCTCCTTCAGCACCTGAAATGTCTCCTCTGCACATGGTTCTAAACAGCAGGAGCACATTAATGTCCTCAGCCTCCTTCAGCACCTGAAATGTCTCCTCTGCACATGTTCTAAACAGCAGGAGCAAATTAATGTCCTCAGCCTCCTTCAGCACCTGAAATGTCTCCTCTGCACCTGTCAATAGACAGCAGCAAATTAATGTCCTCAGCCTCCTTCAGCACCTGAAATGTCTCCTCTGCACCTGTCAATAGACAGAAGGAGCAAATTAATGTCCTCAGCCTCCTTCAGCACCTGAAATGTCTCCTCTGCACATGTTCTAAACAGCAGGAGCACATTGTCCTCAGCCTCCTTCAGCACCTGAAATGTCTCCTCTGCACCTGTCAATAGACAGCAGGAGCAAATTAATGTCCTCAGCCTCCTTCAGCACCTGAAATGTCTCCTCTGCACATGGTTCTAAACAGCAGGAGCACATTATTGTCCTCAGCCTCCTTCAGCACCTGAAATGTCTCCTCTGCACATGGTTCTAAACAGCAGGAGCATTAATGTCCTCAGCCTCCTTCAGCACCTGAAATGTCTCCTCTGCACATGGTTCTAAACAGCAGGAGCAAATTAATGTCCTCAGCCTCCTTCAGCACCTGAAATGTCTCCTCTGCACATGGTTCTAAACAGCAGGAGCAAATTAATGTCCTCAGCCTCCTTCAGCACCTGAAATGTCTCCTCTGCACATGGTTCTAAACAGCAGGAGCACATTAATGTCCTCAGCCTCCTTCAGCACCTGAAATGTCTCCTCTGCACATGGTTCTAAACAGCAGGAGCACATTAATGTCCTCAGCCTCCTTCAGCACCTGAAATGTCTCCTCTGCACCTGTCAATAGACAGCAGGAGCAAATTAATGTCCTCAGCCTCCTTCAGCACCTGAAATGTCTCTCCTGGCAGCAGGAGCAAATTAATGTCCTCAGCCTCCTTCAGCACCTGAAATGTCTCCTCTGCACATGGTTCTAAACAGCAGGAGCACATTAATGTCCTCAGCCTCCTTCAGCACCTGAAATGTCTCCTCTGCACCTGTCAATAGACAGCAGGAGCAAATTAATGTCCTCAGCCTCCTTCAGCACCTGAAATGTCTCCTCTGCACCTGTCAATGAGCAGGAGCAAATTAATGTCCTCAGCCTCCTTCAGCACCTGAAATGTCTCCTCTGCACATGGTTCTAAACAGCAGGAGCACATTAATGTCCTCAGCCTCCTTCAGCACCTGAAATGTCTCCTCTGCACCTGTCAATAGACAGCAGGAGCAAATTAATGTCCTCAGCCTCCTTCAGCACCTGAAATGTCTCCTCTGCACATGGTTCTAAACAGCAGGAGCAAATTAATGTCCTCAGCCTCCTTCAGCACCTGAAATGTCTCCTCTGCACATGGTTCTAAACAGCAGGAGCACATTATTGTCCTCAGCCTCCTTCAGCACCTGAAATGTCTCCTCTGCACCTGTCAATAGACAGCAGGAGCAAATTAATGTCCTCAGCCTCCTTCAGCACCTGAAATGTCTCCTCTGCATGGTTCTAAACAGCAGGAGCACATTATGTCCTCAGCCTCCTTCAGCACCTGAAATGTCTCCTCTGCACATGGTTCTAAACAGCAGGAGCACATTATTGTCCTCAGCCTCCTTCAGCACCTGAAATGTCTCCTCTGCACCTGTCAATAGACAGCAGGAGCAAATTAATGTCCTCAGCCTCCTTCAGCACCTGAAATGTCTCCTCTGCACCTGTCAATAGACAGCAGGAGCAAATTAATGTCCTCAGCCTCCTTCAGCACCTGAAATGTCTCCTCTGCACATGGTTCTAAACAGCAGGAGCATTAATGTCCTCAGCCTCCTTCAGCACCTGAAATGTCTCCTCTGCACCTGTCAATAGACAGCAGGAGCAAATTAATGTCCTCAGCCTCCTTCAGCACCTGAAATGTCTCCTCTGCACATGGTTCTAAACAGCAGGAGCATTAATGTCCTCAGCCTCCTTCAGCACCTGAAATGTCTCCTCTGCACATGGTTCTAAACAGCAGGAGCACATTATGTCCTCAGCCTCCTTCAGCACCTGAAATGTCTCCTCTGCACATGGTTCTAAACAGCAGGAGCAAATTAATGTCCTCAGCCTCCTTCAGCACCTGAAATGTCTCCTCTGCACATGGTTCTAAACAGCAGGAGCAAATTAATGTCCTCAGCCTCCTTCAGCACCTGAAATGTCTCCTCTGCACATGGTTCTAAACAGCAGGAGCACATTATTGTCCTCAGCCTCCTTCAGCACCTGAAATGTCTCCTCTGCACATGGTTCTAAACAGCAGGAGCAAATTAATGTCCTCAGCCTCCTTCAGCACCTGAAATGTCTCCTCTGCACCTGTCAATAGACAGCAGGAGCAAATTAATGTCCTCAGCCTCCTTCAGCACCTGAAATGTCTCCTCTGCACCTGTCAATAGAAAGCAGGAGCAAATTAATGTCCTCAGCCTCCTTCAGCACCTGAAATGTCTCCTCTGCACATGGTTCTAAACAGCAGGAGCACATTATTGTCCTCAGCCTCCTTCAGCACCTGAAATGTCTCCTCTGCACCTGTCAATAATCAGCAGGAGCAAATTAATGTCCTCAGCCTCCTTCAGCACCTGAAATGTCTCCTCTGCACCTGTCAATAGACAGCAGGAGCAAATTAATGTCCTCAGCCTCCTTCAGCACCTGAAATGTCTCCTCTGCACATGGTTCTAAACAGCAGGAGCACATTAATGTCCTCAGCCTCCTTCAGCACCTGAAATGTCTCCTCTGCACATGTCAATAGACAGCAGGAGCAAATTAATGTCCTCAGCCTCCTTCAGCACCTGAAATGTCTCCTCTGCACCTGTCAATAGACAGCAGGAGCAAATTAATGTCCTCAGCCTCCTTCAGCACCTGAAATGTCTCCTCTGCATGGTTCTAAACAGCAGGAGCACATTAATGTCCTCAGCCTCCTTCAGCACCTGAAATGTCTCCTCTGCACATGGTTCTAAACAGCAGGAGCACATTAATGTCCTCAGCCTCCTTCAGCACCTGAAATGTCTCCTCTGCACCTGTCAATAGACAGCAGGAGCAAATTAATGTCCTCAGCCTCCTTCAGCACCTGAAATGTCTCCTCTGCACCTGTCAACAGCAGGAGCAAATTAATGTCCTCAGCCTCCTTCAGCACCTGAAATGTCTCCTCTGCACATGGTTCTAAACAGCAGGAGCACATTAATGTCCTCAGCCTCCTTCAGCACCTGAAATGTCTCCTCTGCACATGGTTCTAAACAGCAGGAGCAAATTAATGTCCTCAGCCTCCTTCAGCACCTGAAATGTCTCCTCTGCACCTGTCAACAGACAGCAGGAGCAAATTAATGTCCTCAGCCTCCTTCAGCACCTGAAATGTCTCCTCTGCACCTGTCAACAGACAGCAGGAGCAATTATTGTCCTCAGCCTCCTTCAGCACCTGAAATGTCTCCTCTGCACCTGTCAATAGACAGCAGGAGCAAATTAATGTCCTCAGCCTCCTTCAGCACCTGAAATGTCTCCTCTGCACCTGTCAATAGAGAAGGAGCAAATTAATGTCCTCAGCCTCCTTCAGCACCTGAAATGTCTCCTCTGCACATGGTTCTAAACAGCAGGAGCACATTAATGTCCTCAGCCTCCTTCAGCACCTGAAATCTCTTCTGCACCTGTCAATAGACAGCAGGAGCAAATTAATGTCCTCAGCCTCCTTCAGCACCTGAAATGTCTCCTCTGCACATGGTTCTAAACAGCAGGAGCAAATTAATGTCCTCAGCCTCCTTCAGCACCTGAAATGTCTCCTCTGCACATGGTTCTAAACAGCAGGAGCACATCATTGTCCTCAGCCTCCTTCAGCACCTGAAATGTCTCCTCTGCACCTGTCAATAGACAGCAGGAGCAAATTAATGTCCTCAGCCTCCTTCAGCACCTGAAATGTCTCCTCTGCACATGGTTCTACACAGCAGGAGCACATTAATGTCCTCAGCCTCCTTCAGCACCTGAAATGTCTCCTCTGCACCTGTCAATAGACAGCAGGAGCAAATTAATGTCCTCAGCCTCCTTCAGCACCTGAAATGTCTCCTCTGCACCTGTCAATAGACAGAAGGAGCAAATTAATGTCCTCAGCCTCCTTCAGCACCTGAAATGTCTCCTCTGCACATGGTTCTAAACAGCAGGAGCACATTATGTCCTCAGCCTCCTTCAGCACCTGAAATGTCTCCTCTGCACATGGTTCTAAACAGCAGGAGCACATTATGTCCTCAGCCTCCTTCAGCACCTGAAATGTCTCCTCTGCACATGGTTCTAAACAGCAGGAGCAAATTAATGTCCTCAGCCTCCTTCAGCACCTGAAATGTCTCCTCTGCACATGGTTCTAAACAGCAGGAGCACATTATGTCCTCAGCCTCCTTCAGCACCTGAAATGTCTCCTCTGCACATGGTTCTAAACAGCAGGAGCACATTAATGTCCTCAGCCTCCTTCAGCACCTGAAATGTCTCCTCTGCACCTGTCAATAGACAGCAGGAGCAAATTAATGTCCTCAGCCTCCTTCAGCACCTGAAATGTCTCCTCTGCACCTGTCAATAGACAGCAGGAGCAAATTAATGTCCTCAGCCTCCTTCAGCACCTGAAATGTCTCCTCTGCACATGGTTCTAAACAGCAGGAGCACATTAATGTCCTCAGCCTCCTTCAGCACCTGAAATGTCTCCTCTGCACATGGTTCTAAACAGCAGGAGCAAATTAATGTCCTCAGCCTCCTTCAGCACCTGAAATGTCTCCTCTGCACCTGTTCAGACAGCAGGAGCAAATTAATGTCCTCAGCCTCCTTCAGCACCTGAAATGTCTCCTCTGCACCTGTCAACAGACAGCAGGAGCAAATTATGTCCTCAGCCTCCTTCAGCACCTGAAATGTCTCCTCTGCACCTGTCAATAGACAGCAGGAGCAAATTAATGTCCTCAGCCTCCTTCAGCACCTGAAATGTCTCCTCTGCACCTGTCAATAGAGAGCAGGAGCAAATTAATGTCCTCAGCCTCCTTCAGCACCTGAAATGTCTCCTCTGCACATGGTTCTAAACAGCAGGAGCACATTAATGTCCTCAGCCTCCTTCAGCACCTGAAATGTCTCCTCTGCACCTGTCAATAGACAGCAGGAGCAAATTAATGTCCTCAGCCTCCTTCAGCACCTGAAATGTCTCCTCTGCACATGGTTCTAAACAGCAGGAGCAAATTAATGTCCTCAGCCTCCTTCAGCACCTGAAATGTCTCCTCTGCACCTGTCAATAGACAGCAGGAGCAAATTAATGTCCTCAGCCTCCTTCAGCACCTGAAATGTCTCCTCTGCACATGGTTCTACACAGCAGGAGCACATTAATGTCCTCAGCCTCCTTCAGCACCTGAAATGTCTCCTCTGCACCTGTCAATAGACAGCAGGAGCAAATTAATGTCCTCAGCCTCCTTCAGCACCTGAAATGTCTCCTCTGCACCTGTCAATAGACAGAGGAGCAAATTAATGTCCTCAGCCTCCTTCAGCACCTGAAATGTCTCCTCTGCACATGGTTCTAAACAGCAGGAGCACATTATTGTCCTCAGCCTCCTTCAGCACCTGAAATGTCTCCTCTGCACATGGTTCTAAACAGCAGGAGCACATTAATGTCCTCAGCCTCCTTCAGCACCTGAAATGTCTCCTCTGCACCTGTCAATAGACAGCAGGAGCAAATTAATGTCCTCAGCCTCCTTCAGCACCTGAAATGTCTCCTCTGCACCTGTCAATAGACAGCAGGAGCAAATTAATGTCCTCAGCCTCCTTCAGCACCTGAAATGTCTCCTCTGCACATGTTCTAAACAGCAGGAGCAAATTAATGTCCTCAGCCTCCTTCAGCACCTGAAATGTCTCCTCTGCACCTGTCAATAACAGCAGGAGCAAATTAATGTCCTCAGCCTCCTTCAGCACCTGAAATGTCTCCTCTGCACCTGTCAATAGACAGCAGGAGCAAATTAATGTCCTCAGCCTCCTTCAGCACCTGAAATGTCTCCTCTGCACATGGTTCTAAACAGCAGGAGCACATTATTGTCCTCAGCCTCCTTCAGCACCTGAAATGTCTCCTCTGCACCTGTCAATAGACAGCAGGAGCAAATTAATGTCCTCAGCCTCCTTCAGCACCTGAAATGTCTCCTCTGCACATGGTTCTAAACAGCAGGAGCACATTAATGTCCTCAGCCTCCTTCAGCACCTGAAATGTCTCCTCTGCACCTGTCAATGGACAGCAGGAGCAAATTAATGTCCTCAGCCTCCTTCAGCACCTGAAATGTCTCCTCTGCACCTGTCAATAGACAGCAGGAGCAAATTAATGTCCTCAGCCTCCTTCAGCACCTGAAATGTCTCCTCTGCACCTGTCAATAGACAGCAGGAGCAAATTAATGTCCTCAGCCTCCTTCAGCACCTGAAATGTCTCCTCTGCACTGTCAATAGACAGCAGGAGCAAATTAATGTCCTCAGCCTCCTTCAGCACCTGAAATGTCTCCTCTGCACCTGTCAATAGACAGAAGGAGCAAATTAATGTCCTCAGCCTCCTTCAGCACCTGAAATGTCTCCTCTGCACCTGTCAATAGACAGCAGGAGCAAATTAATGTCCTCAGCCTCCTTCAGCACCTGAAATGTCTCCTCTGCACATGGTTCTAAACAGCAGGAGCAAATTAATGTCCTCAGCCTCCTTCAGCACCTGAAATGTCTCCTCTGCACATGGTTCTAAACAGCAGGAGCACATTATTGTCCTCAGCCTCCTTCAGCACCTGAAATGTCTCCTCTGCACCTGTCAATAGACAGCAGGAGCAAATTAATGTCCTCAGCCTCCTTCAGCACCTGAAATGTCTCCTCTGCACCTGTCAATAGACAGCAGGAGCAAATTAATGTCCTCAGCCTCCTTCAGCACCTGAAATGTCTCCTCTGCACATGGTTCTAAACAGCAGGAGCACATTAATGTCCTCAGCCTCCTTCAGCACCTGAAATGTCTCCTCTGCACCTGTCAATAGACAGCAGGAGCAAATTATTGTCCTCAGCCTCCTTCAGCACCTGAAATGTCTCCTCTGCACATGGTTCTAAACAGCAGGAGCACATTATTGTCCTCAGCCTCCTTCAGCACCTGAAATGTCTCCTCTGCACATGGTTCTAAACAGCAGGAGCAAATTAATGTCCTCAGCCTCCTTCAGCACCTGAAATGTCTCCTCTGCACCTGTCAACAGACAGCAGGAGCAAATTAATGTCCTCAGCCTCCTTCAGCACCTGAAATGTCTCCTCTGCACCTGTCAATAGACAGCAGGAGCAAATTATGTCCTCAGCCTCCTTCAGCACCTGAAATGTCTCCTCTGCACCTGTCAATAGAAAGCAGGAGCAAATTAATGTCCTCAGCCTCCTTCAGCACCTGAAATGTCTCCTCTGCACATGGTTCTAAACAGCAGGAGCAAATTAATGTCCTCAGCCTCCTTCAGCACCTGAAATGTCTCCTCTGCACCTGTCAATAGACAGCAGGAGCAAATTAATGTCCTCAGCCTCCTTCAGCACCTGAAATGTCTCCTCTGCACATGGTTCTAAACAGCAGGAGCAAATTAATGTCCTCAGCCTCCTTCAGCACCTGAAATGTCTCCTCTGCATGGTTCTAAACAGCAGGAGCACATTAATGTCCTCGGCCTCCTTCAGCACCTGAAATGTCTCCTCTGCACATGGTTCTAAACAGCAGGAGCACATTAATGTCCTCAGCCTCCTTCAGCACCTGAAATGTCTCCTCTGCACCTGTCAATAGACAGCAGGAGCAAATTAATGTCCTCAGCCTCCTTCAGCACCTGAAATGTCTCCTCTGCACCTGTCAATAGAAGCAGGAGCAAATTAATGTCCTCAGCCTCCTTCAGCACCTGAAATGTCTCCTCTGCACATGGTTCTAAACAGCAGGAGCACATTATTGTCCTCAGCCTCCTTCAGCACCTGAAATGTCTCCTCTGCACCTGTCAATAATCAGCAGGAGCAAATTAATGTCCTCAGCCTCCTTCAGCACCTGAAATGTCTCCTCTGCACATGGTTCTAAACAGCAGGAGCAAATTAATGTCCTCAGCCTCCTTCAGCACCTGAAATGTCTCCTCTGCACATGGTTCTAAACAGCAGGAGCACATTATTGTCCTCAGCCTCCTTCAGCACCTGAAATGTCTCCTCTGCACCTGTCAATAGACAGCAGGAGCAAATTAATGTCCTCAGCCTCCTTCAGCACCTGAAATGTCTCCTCTGCACATGGTTCTAAACAGCAGGAGCACATTATTGTCCTCAGCCTCCTTCAGCACCTGAAATGTCTCCTCTGCACATGGTTCTAAACAGCAGGAGCAAATTAATGTCCTCAGCCTCCTTCAGCACCTGAAATGTCTCCTCTGCACATGGTTCTAAACAGCAGGAGCAAATTAATGTCCTCAGCCTCCTTCAGCACCTGAAATGTCTCCTCTGCACATGGTTCTAAACAGCAGGAGCACATTATGTCCTCAGCCTCCTTCGGCACCTGAAATGTCTCCTCTGCACATGGTTCTAAACAGCAGGAGCACATTAATGTCCTCAGCCTCCTTCAGCACCTGAAATGTCTCCTCTGCACCTGTCAATAGACAGCAGGAGCAAATTAATGTCCTCAGCCTCCTTCAGCACCTGAAATGTCTCCTCTGCACCTGTCAATAGAAGCAGGAGCAAATTAATGTCCTCAGCCTCCTTCAGCACCTGAAATGTCTCCTCTGCATGGTTCTAAACAGCAGGAGCACATTAATGTCCTCAGCCTCCTTCAGCACCTGAAATGTCTCCTCTGCACATGGTTCTAAACAGCAGGAGCACATTAATGTCCTCAGCCTCCTTCAGCACCTGAAATGTCTCCTCTGCACATGGTTCTAAACAGCAGGAGCAAATTAATGTCCTCAGCCTCCTTCAGCACCTGAAATGTCTCCTCTGCACATGGTTCTAAACAGCAGGAGCACATTATGTCCTCAGCCTCCTTCAGCACCTGAAATGTCTCCTCTGCACATGGTTCTAAACAGCAGGAGCAAATTAATGTCCTCAGCCTCCTTCAGCACCTGAAATGTCTCCTCTGCACATGGTTCTAAACAGCAGGAGCACATTAATGTCCTCAGCCTCCTTCAGCACCTGAAATGTCTCCTCTGCACATGGTTCTAAACAGCAGGAGCACATTATTGTCCTCAGCCTCCTTCAGCACCTGAAATGTCTCCTCTGCACATGGTTCTAAACAGCAGGAGCAAATTATTGTCCTCAGCCTCCTTCAGCACCTGAAATGTCTCCTCTGACAGCAGGAGCAAATTAATGTCCTCAGCCTCCTTGGCACCTGAAATGTCTCCTCTGCACATGGTTCTAAACAGCAGGAGCACATTTGTCCTCAGCCTCCTTCAGCACCTGAAATGTCTCCTCTGCACCTGTCAATAGACAGCAGGAGCAAATTAATGTCCTCAGCCTCCTTCAGCACCTGAAATGTCTCCTCTGCACATGGTTCTAAACAGCAGGAGCACATTATTGTCCTCAGCCTCCTTCAGCACCTGAAATGTCTCCTCTGCACCTGTCAATAGACAGCAGGAGCAAATTAATGTCCTCAGCCTCCTTCAGCACCTGAAATGTCTCCTCTGCACCTGTCAATAGACAGCAGGAGCAAATTAATGTCCTCAGCCTCCTTCAGCACCTGAAATGTCTCCTCTGCACCTGTCAATAGACAGAGGAGCAAATTAATGTCCTCAGCCTCCTTCAGCACCTGAAATGTCTCCTCTGCACATGGTTCTAAACAGCAGGAGCACATTAATGTCCTCAGCCTCCTTCAGCACCTGAAATGTCTCCTCTGCACCTGTCAATAGACAGCAGGAGCAAATTAATGTCCTCAGCCTCCTTCAGCACCTGAAATGTCTCCTCTGCACATGGTTCTAAACAGCAGGAGCACATTATTGTCCTCAGCCTCCTTCAGCACCTGAAATGTCTCCTCTGCACCTGTCAATAACAGCAGGAGCAAATTAATGTCCTCAGCCTCCTTCAGCACCTGAAATGTCTCCTCTGCCTGTCAATAGACAGCAGGAGCAAATTAATGTCCTCAGCCTCCTTCAGCACCTGAAATGTCTCCTCTGCACATGGTTCTAAACAGCAGGAGCAAATTAATGTCCTCAGCCTCCTTCAGCACCTGAAATGTCTCCTCTGCACATGGTTCTAAACAGCAGGAGCACATTATTGTCCTCAGCCTCCTTCAGCACCTGAAATGTCTCCTCTGCACCTGTCAATAGACAGCAGGAGCAAATTAATGTCCTCAGCCTCCTTCGGCACCTGAAATGTCTCCTCTGCACTGTCAATAGACAGCAGGAGCAAATTAATGTCCTCAGCCTCCTTCAGCACCTGAAATGTCTCCTCTGCACATGGTTCTAAACAGCAGGAGCACATTAATGTCCTCAGCCTCCTTCAGCACCTGAAATGTCTCCTCTGCACATGGTTCTAAACAGCAGGAGCACATTATTGTCCTCAGCCTCCTTCAGCACCTGAAATGTCTCCTCTGCACCTGTCAATAGACAGCAGGAGCAAATTAATGTCCTCAGCCTCCTTCAGCACCTGAAATGTCTCCTCTGCACTGTCAATGACAGCAGGAGCAAATTAATGTCCTCAGCCTCCTTCAGCACCTGAAATGTCTCCTCTGCACTGTCAATAGACAGCAGGAGCAAATTAATGTCCTCAGCCTCCTTCAGCACCTGAAATGTCTCCTCTGCACCTGTCAATAGACAGAAGGAGCAAATTAATGTCCTCAGCCTCCTTCAGCACCTGAAATGTCTCCTCTGCACATGGTTCTAAACAGCAGGAGCACATTATTGTCCTCAGCCTCCTTCAGCACCTGAAATGTCTCCTCTGCACATGGTTCTAAACAGCAGGAGCACATTATTGTCCTCAGCCTCCTTCAGCACCTGAAATGTCTCCTCTGACAGCAGGAGCAAATTAATGTCCTCAGCCTCCTTCGGCACCTGAAATGTCTCCTCTGCACATGGTTCTAAACAGCAGGAGCACATTATGTCCTCAGCCTCCTTCAGCACCTGAAATGTCTCCTCTGCACCTGTCAATAGACAGAAGGAGCAGATTAATGTCCTCAGCCTCCTTCAGCACCTGAAATGTCTCCTCTGCACCTGTCAATAGAAGCAGGAGCAAATTAATGTCCTCAGCCTCCTTCAGCACCTGAAATGTCTCCTCTGCACCTGTCAATAGACAGAAGGAGCAAATTAATGTCCTCAGCCTCCTTCAGCACCTGAAATGTCTCCTCTGCACATGGTTCTAAACAGCAGGAGCACATTAATGTCCTCAGCCTCCTTCAGCACCTGAAATGTCTCCTCTGCACCTGTCAATAGACAGCAGGAGCAAATTAATGTCCTCAGCCTCCTTCAGCACCTGAAATGTCTCCTCTGCACATGGTTCTAAACAGCAGGAGCACATTGTCCTCAGCCTCCTTCAGCACCTGAAATGTCTCCTCTGCACCTGTCAATAACAGCAGGAGCAAATTAATGTCCTCGGCCTCCTTCAGCACCTGAAATGTCTCCTCTGCACATGGTTCTAAACAGCAGGAGCACATTAATGTCCTCAGCCTCCTTCAGCACCTGAAATGTCTCCTCTGCACCTGTCAATAGACAGCAGGAGCAAATTAATGTCCTCAGCCTCCTTCAGCACCTGAAATGTCTCCTCTGCACATGGTTCTAAACAGCAGGAGCACATTAATGTCCTCAGCCTCCTTCAGCACCTGAAATGTCTCCTCTGCACATGGTTCTAAACAGCAGGAGCACATTAATGTCCTCAGCCTCCTTCAGCACCTGAAATGTCTCCTCTGCACCTGTCAATAGACAGCAGGAGCAAATTAATGTCCTCAGCCTCCTTCAGCACCTGAAATGTCTCCTCTGCACATGTTTCTAACAGCAGGAGCACATTAATGTCCTCAGCCTCCTTCAGCACCTGAAATGTCTCCTCTGCATGGTTCTAAACAGCAGGAGCAAATTAATGTCCTCAGCCTCCTTCAGCACCTGAAATGTCTCCTCTGCACATGGTTCTAAACAGCAGGAGCACATTAATGTCCTCAGCCTCCTTCAGCACCTGAAATGTCTCCTCTGCACATGGTTCTAAACAGCAGGAGCAAATTATTGTCCTCAGCCTCCTTCAGCACCTGAAATGTCTCCTCTGACAGCAGGAGCAAATTAATGTCCTCAGCCTCCTTCAGCACCTGAAATGTCTCCTCTGCACATGGTTCTAAACAGCAGGAGCACATTAATGTCCTCAGCCTCCTTCAGCACCTGAAATGTCTCCTCTGCACCTGTCAATAGACAGCAGGAGCAAATTAATGTCCTCAGCCTCCTTCAGCACCTGAAATGTCTCCTCTGCACATGGTTCTAAACAGCAGGAGCACATTATTGTCCTCAGCCTCCTTCAGCACCTGAAATGTCTCCTCTGCACCTGTCAATAGACAGCAGGAGCAAATTAATGTCCTCAGCCTCCTTCAGCACCTGAAATGTCTCCTCTGCACCTGTCAATAGACAGCAGGAGCAAATTAATGTCCTCAGCCTCCTTCAGCACCTGAAATGTCTCCTCTGCACTGTCAATAGACAGCAGGAGCAAATTAATGTCCTCAGCCTCCTTCAGCACCTGAAATGTCTCCTCTGCACATGGTTCTAAACAGCAGGAGCACATTAATGTCCTCAGCCTCCTTCAGCACCTGAAATGTCTCCTCTGCACTGTCAATAGACAGAAGGAGCAAATTAATGTCCTCAGCCTCCTTCAGCACCTGAAATGTCTCCTCTGCACATGGTTCTAAACAGCAGGAGCATTATGTCCTCAGCCTCCTTCAGCACCTGAAATGTCTCCTCTGCACTGTCAATAATCAGCAGGAGCAAATTAATGTCCTCAGCCTCCTTCAGCACCTGAAATGTCTCCTCTGCACCTGTCAATAGACAGAAGGAGCAAATTAATGTCCTCAGCCTCCTTCAGCACCTGAAATGTCTCCTCTGCACATGGTTCTAAACAGCAGGAGCAAATTAATGTCCTCAGCCTCCTTCAGCACCTGAAATGTCTCCTCTGCACATGGTTCTAAACAGCAGGAGCACATTAATGTCCTCAGCCTCCTTCAGCACCTGAAATGTCTCCTCTGCACCTGTCAATAGACAGCAGGAGCAAATTAATGTCCTCAGCCTCCTTCAGCACCTGAAATGTCTCCTCTGCACTGTCAATAGACAGCAGGAGCAAATTAATGTCCTCAGCCTCCTTCAGCACCTGAAATGTCTCCTCTGCACATGGTTCTAAACAGCAGGAGCACATTTGTCCTCAGCCTCCTTCAGCACCTGAAATGTCTCCTCTGCACATGGTTCTAAACAGCAGGAGCACATCATTGTCCTCAGCCTCCTTCAGCACCTGAAATGTCTCCTCTGCACCTGTCAATAGACAGCAGGAGCAAATTAATGTCCTCAGCCTCCTTCAGCACCTGAAATGTCTCCTCTGCACTGTCAATAGAAAGCAGGAGCAAATTAATGTCCTCAGCCTCCTTCAGCACCTGAAATGTCTCCTCTGCACTGTCAATAGACAGCAGGAGCAAATTAATGTCCTCCAGCCTCCTTCAGCACCTGAAATGTCTCCTCTGCACCTGTCAATAGACAGCAGGAGCAAATTAATGTCCTCAGCCTCCTTCAGCACCTGAAATGTCTCCTCTGCACATGGTTCTAAACAGCAGGAGCACATTGGTGTCCTCAGCCTCCTTCAGCACCTGAAATGTCTCCTCTGCACATGGTTCTAAACAGCAGGAGCACATTATTGTCCTCAGCCTCCTTCAGCACCTGAAATGTCTCCTCTGACAGCAGGAGCAAATTAATGTCCTCAGCCTCCTTGGCACCTGAAATGTCTCCTCTGCACATGGTTCTAAACAGCAGGAGCACATTATTGTCCTCAGCCTCCTTCAGCACCTGAAATGTCTCCTCTGCACCTGTCAATAGACAGCAGGAGCAGATTAATGTCCTCAGCCTCCTTCAGCACCTGAAATGTCTCCTCTGCACCTGTCAATAGAAGCAGGAGCAAATTAATGTCCTCAGCCTCCTTCAGCACCTGAAATGTCTCCTCTGCACCTGTCAATAGACAGAGGAGCAAATTAATGTCCTCAGCCTCCTTCAGCACCTGAAATGTCTCCTCTGCACATGGTTCTAAACAGCAGGAGCATTATTGTCCTCAGCCTCCTTCAGCACCTGAAATGTCTCCTCTGCACCTGTCAATAGACAGAAGGAGCAAATTAATGTCCTCAGCCTCCTTCAGCACCTGAAATGTCTCCTCTGCACATGGTTCTAAGCAGCAGGAGCAAATTATTGTCCTCAGCCTCCTTCAGCACCTGAAATGTCTCCTCTGCACCTGTCAATAATCAGCAGGAGCAAATTAATGTCCTCAGCCTCCTTCAGCACCTGAAATGTCTCCTCTGCACATGGTTCTAAACTGCAGGAGCACATTAATGTCCTCAGCCTCCTTCAGCACCTGAAATGTCTCCTCTGCACCTGTCAATAGACAGAGGAGCAAATTAATGTCCTCAGCCTCCTTCAGCACCTGAAATGTCTCCTCTGCACATGGTTCTAAACAGCAGGAGCACATTAATGTCCTCAGCCTCCTTCAGCACCTGAAATGTCTCCTCTGCACATGGTTCTAAACAGCAGGAGCATTAATGTCCTCAGCCTCCTTCAGCACCTGAAATGTCTCCTCTGCACCTGTCAATAGACAGCAGGAGCAAATTAATGTCCTCAGCCTCCTTCAGCACCTGAAATGTCTCCTCTGCACATGGTTCTAAACAGCAGGAGCACATTAATGTCCTCAGCCTCCTTCAGCACCTGAAATGTCTCCTCTGCACATGGTTCTAAACAGCAGGAGCAAATTAATGTCCTCAGCCTCCTTCAGCACCTGAAATGTCTCCTCTGCACATGGTTCTAAACAGCAGGAGCACATCATTGTCCTCAGCCTCCTTCAGCACCTGAAATGTCTCCTCTGCACCTGTCAATAGACAGCAGGAGCAAATTAATGTCCTCAGCCTCCTTCGACACCTGAAATGTCTCCTCTGCACATGGTTCTACACAGCAGGAGCAAATTAATGTCCTCAGCCTCCTTCAGCACCTGAAATGTCTCCTCTGCACCTGTCAATAGACAGCAGGAGCAAATTAATGTCCTCAGCCTCCTTCAGCACCTGAAATGTCTCCTCTGCACCTGTCAATAGACAGAAGGAGCAAATTAATGTCCTCAGCCTCCTTCGGCACCTGAAATGTCTCCTCTGCACATGGTTCTAAACAGCAGGAGCAAATTAATGTCCTCAGCCTCCTTCAGCACCTGAAATGTCTCCTCTGCACATGGTTCTAAACAGCAGGAGCACATTAATGTCCTCAGCCTCCTTCAGCACCTGAAATGTCTCCTCTGCACCTGTCAATAGACAGCAGGAGCAAATTAATGTCCTCAGCCTCCTTCAGCACCTGAAATGTCTCCTCTGCACATGGTTCTAAACAGCAGGAGCAAATTAATGTCCTCAGCCTCCTTCAGCACCTGAAATGTCTCCTCTGCACATGGTTCTAAACAGCAGGAGCACATCATTGTCCTCAGCCTCCTTCAGCACCTGAAATGTCTCCTCTGCACCTGTCAATAGACAGCAGGAGCAAATTAATGTCCTCAGCCTCCTTCAGCACCTGAAATGTCTCCTCTGCACATGGTTCTAAACAGCAGGAGCATTATTGTCCTCAGCCTCCTTCAGCACCTGAAATGTCTCCTCTGCACATGGTTCTAAACAGCAGGAGCAAATTAATGTCCTCAGCCTCCTTCAGCACCTGAAATGTCTCCTCTGCACCTGTCAATAGACAGCAGGAGCAAATTAATGTCCTCAGCCTCCTTCAGCACCTGAAATGTCTCCTCTGCACCTGTCAATAGACAGCAGGAGCAAATTAATGTCCTCAGCCTCCTTCGGCACCTGAAATGTCTCCTCTGCACATGGTTCTAAACAGCAGGAGCACATTATTGTCCTCAGCCTCCTTCGGCACCTGAAATGTCTCCTCTGCACCTGTCAATAGACAGCAGGAGCAAATTAATGTCCTCAGCCTCCTTCGGCACCTGAAATGTCTCCTCTGCATGGTTCTAAACAGCAGGAGCATTATTCCTCCTCAGCCTCCTTCAGCACCTGAAATGTCTCCTCTGCACATGGTTCTAAACAGCAGGAGCACATTATTGTCCTCAGCCTCCTTCAGCACCTGAAATGTCTCCTCTGCACATGTTCTAAACAGCAGGAGCAAATTAATGTCCTCAGCCTCCTTCAGCACCTGAAATGTCTCCTCTGCACATGGTTCTAAACAGCAGGAGCAAATTAATGTCCTCAGCCTCCTTCAGCACCTGAAATGTCTCCTCTGCACATGTTCTAAACAGCAGGAGCACATTATTGTCCTCAGCCTCCTTCAGCACCTGAAATGTCTCCTCTGCACATGGTTCTAAACAGCAGGAGCACATTAATGTCCTCAGCCTCCTTCAGCACCTGAAATGTCTCCTCTGCACCTGTCAATAGACAGCAGGAGCAAATTAATGTCCTCAGCCTCCTTCAGCACCTGAAATGTCTCCTCTGCACCTGTCAGAAAGCAGGAGCAAATTAATGTCCTCAGCCTCCTTCAGCACCTGAAATGTCTCCTCTGCACATGGTTCTAAACAGCAGGAGCACATTATTGTCCTCAGCCTCCTTCAGCACCTGAAATGTCTCCTCTGCACCTGTCAATAATCAGCAGGAGCAAATTAATGTCCTCAGCCTCCTTCGGCACCTGAAATGTCTCCTCTGCACCTGTCAATAGAAAGCAGGAGCAAATTAATGTCCTCAGCCTCCTTCAGCACCTGAAATGTCTCCTCTGCACATGGTTCTAAACAGCAGGAGCAAATTATGTCCTCAGCCTCCTTCAGCACCTGAAATGTCTCCTCTGCACATGGTTCTAAACAGCAGGAGCACATTATTGTCCTCAGCCTCCTTCAGCACCTGAAATGTCTCCTCTGCACCTGTCAATAGACAGCAGGAGCAAATTAATGTCCTCAGCCTCCTTCAGCACCTGAAATGTCTCCTCTGCACCTGTCAATAGACAGCAGGAGTAAATTAATGTCCTCAGCCTCCTTCAGCACCTGAAATGTCTCCTCTGCACATGGTTCTAAACAGCAGGAGCAAATTATGTCCTCAGCCTCCTTCAGCACCAAATGTCTCCTCTGGGCAGGAGCAAATTAATGTCCTCAGCCTCCTTCAGCACCTGAAATGTCTCCTCTGCACATGGTTCTAAACAGCAGGAGCACATTATTGTCCTCAGCCTCCTTCAGCACCTGAAATGTCTCCTCTGCACCTGTCAATAGACAGGAGCAAATTAATGTCCTCAGCCTCCTTCAGCACCTGAAATGTCTCCTCTGCACCTGTCAATAGAGAAGGAGCAAATTAATGTCCTCAGCCTCCTTCAGCACCTGAAATGTCTCCTCTGCACATGGTTCTAAACAGCAGGAGCACATTAATGTCCTCAGCCTCCTTCAGCACCTGAAATGTCTCTTCTGCACCTCAATAGACAGAAGGAGCAAATTAATGTCCTCAGCCTCCTTCAGCACCTGAAATGTCTCCTCTGCACATGGTTCTAAACAGCAGGAGCAAATTAATGTCCTCAGCCTCCTTCAGCACCTGAAATGTCTCCTCTGCACATGGTTCTAAACAGCAGGAGCACATCATTGTCCTCAGCCTCCTTCAGCACCTGAAATGTCTCTTCTGCACCTGTCAATAGACAGCAGGAGCAAATTAATGTCCTCAGCCTCCTTCGGCACCTGAAATGTCTCCTCTGCACATGGTTCTAAACAGCAGGAGCACATTGTCCTCAGCCTCCTTCAGCACCTGAAATGTCTCCTCTGCACATGGTTCTAAACAGCAGGAGCACATTATGTCCTCAGCCTCCTTCAGCACCTGAAATGTCTCCTCTGCACCTGTCAATAGACAGCAGGAGCAAATTAATGTCCTCAGCCTCCTTCAGCACCTGAAATGTCTCCTCTGCACCTGTCAATAGACAGAAGGAGCAAATTAATGTCCTCAGCCTCCTTCAGCACCTGAAATGTCTCCTCTGCACATGGTTCTAAACAGCAGGAGCACATTAATGTCCTCAGCCTCCTTGGCACCTGAAATGTCTCCTCTGCACCTGTCAATAGACAGCAGGAGCAAATTAATGTCCTCAGCCTCCTTCAGCACCTGAAATGTCTCCTCTGCACATGGTTCTAAACAGCAGGAGCACATTGTGTCCTCAGCCTCCTTCAGCACCTGAAATGTCTCCTCTGCACATGGTTCTAACAGCAGGAGCAATTGTGTCCTCAGCCTCCTTCAGCACCTGAAATGTCTCTCTGCACATGGTTCTAAACAGCAGGAGCAAATTAATGTCCTCAGCCTCCTTCAGCACCTGAAATGTCTCCTCTGCACATGGTTCTAACAGCAGGAGCAAATTAATGTCCTCAGCCTCCTTCAGCACCTGAAATGTCTCCTCTGCACATGGTTCTAAACAGCAGGAGCACATTATTGTCCTCAGCCTCCTTCAGCACCTGAAATGTCTCCTCTGCACATGGTTCTAAACAGCAGGAGCACATTAATGTCCTCAGCCTCCTTCAGCACCTGAAATGTCTCCTCTGCACCTGTCAATAGACAGCAGGAGCAAATTAATGTCCTCAGCCTCCTTCAGCACCTGAAATGTCTCCTCTGCACCTGTCAATAGAAAGCAGGAGCAAATTAATGTCCTCGGCCTCCTTCAGCACCTGAAATGTCTCCTCTGCACATGTTTCTAAACAGGAGCACATTATTGTCCTCAGCCTCCTTCAGCACCTGAAATGTCTCCTCTGCACCTGTCAATAATCAGCAGGAGCAAATTAATGTCCTCAGCCTCCTTCGGCACCTGAAATGTCTCCTCTGCACCTGTCAATGAGCAGGAGCAAATTAATGTCCTCGGCCTCCTTCAGCACCTGAAATGTCTCCTCTGCACATGGTTCTAAACAGCAGGAGCACATTATTGTCCTCAGCCTCCTTCAGCACCTGAAATGTCTCCTCTGCACATCCAATAATCAGCAGGAGCAAATTAATGTCCTCAGCCTCCTTCAGCACCTGAAATGTCTCCTCTGCACCTGTCAATAGAAGGCAAATTAATGTCCTCAGCCTCCTTCAGCACCTGAAATGTCTCCTCTGCACATGGTTCTAAACAGCAGGAGCACATTGTTGTCCTCAGCCTCCTTCAGCACCTGAAATGTCTCCTCTGCACATGGTTCTAAACAGCAGTAGCACATTAATGTCCTCAGCCTCCTTCAGCACCTGAAATGTCTCCTCTGCACCTGTCAATAGACAGCAGGAGCAAATTAATGTCCTCAGCCTCCTTCAGCACCTGAAATGTCTCCTCTGCACCTGTCAATAGAAAGCAGGAGCAAATTAATGTCCTCAGCCTCCTTCAGCACCTGAAATGTCTCCTCTGCACATGGTTCTAAACAGCAGGAGCACATTAATGTCCTCAGCCTCCTTCAGCACCTGAAATGTCTCCTCTGCACATGGTTCTAAACAGCAGGAGCAAATTAATGTCCTCAGCCTCCTTCAGCACCTGAAATGTCTCCTCTGCACCTGTCAACAGACAGCAGGAGCAAATTAATGTCCTCAGCCTCCTTCAGCACCTGAAATGTCTCCTCTGCACCTGTCAACAGACAGAGGCAAGTTATCCCTCAGCCTCCTTCAGCACCTGAAATGTCTCCTCTGCACCTGTCAATAGACAGCAGGAGCAAATTAATGTCCTCAGCCTCCTTCAGCACCTGAAATGTCTCCTCTGCACCTGTCAATAGAGAAAGGCAAATTAATGTCCTCAGCCTCGTTCAGCACCTGAAATGTCTCCTCTGCACATGGTTCTAAACAGCAGGAGCACATTAATGTCCTCAGCCTCCTTCAGCACCTGAAATGTCTCTTCTGCACCTGTCAATAGACAGAAGGCAAATTAATGTCCTCAGCCTCCTTCAGCACCTGAAATGTCTCCTCTGCACATGGTTCTAAACAGCAGGAGCAAATTAATGTCCTCAGCCTCCTTCAGCACCTGAAATGTCTCCTCTGCACATGGTTCTAAACAGCAGGAGCACATCATTGTCCTCAGCCTCCTTCAGCACCTGAAATGTCTCCTCTGCACCTGTCAATAGACAGCAGCAAATCAATGTCCTCAGCCTCCTTCAGCACCTGAAATGTCTCCTCTGCACATGGTTCTACACAGCAGGAGCACATTAATGTCCTCAGCCTCCTTCAGCACCTGAAATGTCTCCTCTGCACCTGTTCAATAGACAGCAGAGCAAATTAATGTCCTCAGCCTCCTTCAGCACCTGAAATGTCTCCTCTGCACCTGTCAATAGACAGAAGGAGCAAATTAATGTCCTCAGCCTCCTTCGGCACCTGAAATGTCTCCTCTGCACATGGTTCTAAACAGCAGGAGCACATTATTGTCCTCAGCCTCCTTCAGCACCTGAAATGTCTCCTCTGCACATGGTTCTAAACAGCAGGAGCATTGTATCTCAGCCTCCTTCAGCACCTGAAATGTCTCCTCTGCACATGGTTCTAAACAGCAGGAGCACATTAATGTCCTCAGCCTCCTTCAGCACCTGAAATGTCTCCTCTGCACCTGTCAATAGACAGCAGGAGCAAATTAATGTCCTCAGCCTCCTTCAGCACCTGAAATGTCTCCTCTGCACCTGTCAATAGCAGGAGCAAATTAATGTCCTCAGCCTCCTTCAGCACCTGAAATGTCTCCTCTGCACATGTTTCTAAACAGCAGGAGCACATTAATGTCCTCAGCCTCCTTCAGCACCTGAAATGTCTCCTCTGCACATGGTTCTAAACAGCAGGACCAAATTAATGTCCTCAGCCTCCTTCAGCACCTGAAATGTCTCCTCTGCACCTGTCAACAGACAGCAGGAGCAAATTAATGTCCTCAGCCTCCTTCAGCACCTGAAATGTCTCCTCTGCACCTGTCAACAGACAGCAGGAGCAAATTATTGTCCTCAGCCTCCTTGGCACCTGAAATGTCTCCTCTGCACTGTCAATAGACAGCAGGAGCAAATTAATGTCCTCAGCCTCCTTCAGCACCTGAAATGTCTCCTCTGCACCTGTCAATAGAGAGAAGGCAAATTAATGTCCTCAGCCTCGTTCAGCACCTGAAATGTCTCCTCTGCATGGTTCTAAACAGCAGGAGCACATTAATGTCCTCAGCCTCCTTCAGCACCTGAAATGTCTCTTCTGCACTGTCAATAGACAGAAGGCAAATTAATCCTCAGCCTCCTTCAGCACCTGAAATGTCTCCTCTGCATGGTTCTAAACAGCAGGAGCAAATTAATGTCCTCAGCCTCCTTCAGCACCTGAAATGTCTCCTCTGCACCTGTCAATAGACAGCAGGAGCAAATCAATGTCCTCAGCCTCCTTCAGCACCTGAAATGTCTCCTCTGCACATGGTTCTACACAGCAGGAGCACATTAATGTCCTCAGCCTCCTTCAGCACCTGAAATGTCTCCTCTGCACCTGTCAATAGACAGCAGGAGCAAATTAATGTCCTCAGCCTCCTTCAGCACCTGAAATGTCTCCTCTGCACCTGTCAATAGACAGAAGGAGCAAATTAATGTCCTCAGCCTCCCGGCACCTGAAATGTCTCCTCATGGTTCTAAACAGCAGGAGCACATTATCCTCAGCCTCCTTCAGCACCTGAAATGTCTCCTCTGCACATGTTTCTAAACAGCAGGAGCACATTAATGTCCTCAGCCTCCTTCAGCACCTGAAATGTCTCCTCTGCACCTGTCAATAGACAGCAGGAGCAAATTAATGTCCTCAGCCTCCTTCAGCACCTGAAATGTCTCCTCTGCACTGTCAATAGAAAGCAGGAGCAAATTAATGTCCTCGCCTCCTTCAGCACCTGAAATGTCTCCTCTGCACAGTTTCTAAACAGCAGGAGCACATTATGTCCTCAGCCTCCTTCAGCACCTGAAATGTCTCCTCTGCACCTGTCAATAATCAGCAGGAGCAAATTAATGTCCTCAGCCTCCTTCAGCACCTGAAATGTCTCCTCTGCACCTGTCAATGAGACAGGAGCAAATTAATGTCCTCAGCCTCCTTCAGCACCTGAAATGTCTCCTCTGCACATGGTTCTAAACAGCAGGAGCACATTGTGTCCTCAGCCTCCTTCAGCACCTGAAATGTATCCTCTGCACCTGTCAATAGACAGCAGGAGCAATTAATGTCCTCAGTCCTTCAGCACCAATATGTCTCTCCTCTGCACATGGTTCTAAACAGCAGGAGCACATTGTGTCCTCAGCCTCCTTCAGCACCTGAAATGTCTCCTCTGCACCTGTCAATGGACAGCAGGAGCAAATTAATGTCCTCAGCCTCCTTCAGCACCTGAAATGTCTCCTCTGCACCTGTCAATAGACAGCAGGAGCAAATTAATGTCCTCAGCCTCCTTCAGCACCTGAAATGTCTCCTCTGCACCTGTCAATAGACAGCAGCAAATTAATGTCCTCAGCCTCCTTCAGCACCTGAAATGTCTCCTCTGCACCTGTCAATAGACAGCAGGAGCAAATTAATGTCCTCAGCCTCCTTCAGCACCTGAAATGTCTCCTCTGCACCTGTCAATAGACAGAAGGAGCAAATTAATGTCCTCAGCCTCCTTCAGCACCTGAAATGTCTCCTCTGCACTGTCAATAGACAGCAGGAGCAAATTAATGTCCTCAGCCTCCTTCGGCACCTGAAATGTCTCCTCTGCACCTGTCAATAGACAGCAGGAGCAAATTAATGTCCTCAGCCTCCTTCAGCACCTGAAATGTCTCCTCACCTGTCAATAGACAGCAGGAGCAAATTAATCCTCAGCCTCCTTCAGCACAAATGTCTCCTCTGCACTGTCAATAGACAGAAGGAGCAAATTAATGTCCTCAGCCTCCTTCAGCACCTGAAATGTCTCCTCTGCACATGGTTCTAAACAGCAGGAGCAAATTAATGTCCTCAGCCTCCTTCAGCACCTGAAATGTCTCCTCTGCACCTGTCAACAGACAGCAGGAGCAAATTAATGTCCTCAGCCTCCTTAGCACCTGAAATGTCTCCTCTGCACCTGTCAACAGACAGCAGGAGCAAATGTATCCTCAGCCTCCTTCAGCACCTGAAATGTCTCCTCTCACCTGTCAATAGAAGCAGGAGCAAATTAATCCTCAGCCTCCTTCAGCACCTGAAATGTCTCCTCTGCACATGGTTCTAAACAGCAGGAGCAAATTAATGTCCTCAGCCTCCTTCAGCACCTGAAATCTCCTCTGCATGGTTCTAAACAGCAGGAGCACATTATTGTCCTCGGCCTCCTTCAGCACCTGAAATGTCTCCTCTGCACATGGTTCTAAACAGCAGGAGCACATTAATGTCCTCAGCCTCCTTCAGCACCTGAAATGTCTCCTCTGCACCTGTCAATAGACAGCAGGAGCAAATTAATGTCCTCAGCCTCCTTCAGCACCTGAAATGTCTCCTCTGCACCTGTCAATAGAAAGCAGGAGCAAATTAATGTCCTCGGCCTCCTTCAGCACCTGAAATGTCTCCTCTGCACATGGTTCTAAACAGCAGGAGCACATTATTGTCCTCAGCCTCCTTCAGCACCTGAAATGTCTCCTCTGCACCTGTCAATAATCAGCAGGAGCAAATTAATGTCCTCAGCCTCCTTCAGCACCTGAAATGTCTCCTCTGCACATTGTTCTAAACAGCAGGAGCAAATTAATGTCCTCACCCTCCTTCAGCACCTGAAATGTCTCCTCTGCACATGGTTCTAAACAGGAGCACATTATTGTCCTCAGCCTCCTTCAGCACCTGAAATGTCTCCTCTGCACCTGTCAATAGACAGAAGGAGCAAATTAATGTCCTCAGCCTCCTTCAGCACCTGAAATGTCTCCTCTGCACATGGTTCTAAACAGCAGGAGCAAATTAATGTCCTCAGCCTCCTTCAGTACCTGAAATGTCTCCTCTGCACATGTTTCTACAGCAGGAGCAAATTAATGTCCTCAGCCTCCTTCAGCACCTGAAATGTCTCCTCTGCACATGGTTCTAAACAGCAGGAGCACATTGTATCCTCGGCCTCCTTCAGCACCTGAAATGTCTCCTCTGCACATGGTTCTAAACAGCAGGAGCAAATTAATGTCCTCAGCCTCCTGGCACCTGAAATGTCTCCTCTGCACCTGTCAATAGACAGCAGGAGCAAATTAATGTCCTCAGCCTCCTTCAGCACCTGAAATGTCTCCTCTGCACCTGTCAATAGACAGCAGGAGCAAATTAATGTCCTCGCCTCCTTCAGCACCTGAAATGTCTCCTCTGCACATGGTTCTAAACAGCAGGAGCACATTAATGTCCTCAGCCTCCTTCAGCACCTGAAATGTCTCCTCTGCACATGGTTCTAAACAGCAGGAGCACATTAATGTCCTCAGCCTCCTTCAGCACCTGAAATGTCTCCTCTGCACATGGTTCTAAACAGCAGAGGCATTATTGTCCTCAGCCTCCTTCAGCACGGAAATGTCTCCTCTGCACATGGTTCTAAACAGCAGGAGCACATTATGTCCTCAGCCTCCTTCAGCACCTGAAATGTCTCCTCTGCACATGGTTCTAAACAGCAGGAGCAAATTAATGTCCTCAGCCTCCTTCAGTACCTGAAATGTCTCCTCTGCACATGGTTCTAAACAGCAGGAGCAAATTAATGTCCTCAGCCTCCTTCAGCACCTGAAATGTCTCCTCTGCACATGGTTCTAAACAGCAGGAGCACATTATTGTCCTCAGCCTCCTTCAGCACCTGAAATGTCTCCTCTGCACATGGTTCTAAACAGCAGGAGCACATTAATGTCCTCAGCCTCCTTCGGCACCTGAAATGTCTCCTCTGCACCTGTCAATAGACAGCAGGAGCAAATTAATGTCCTCAGCCTCCTTCAGCACCTGAAATCTCCTCTGCACCTGTCAATAGAAAGCAGGAGCAAATTAATGTCCTCGCCTCCTTCAGCACCTGAAATGTCTCCTCTGCATGGTTCTAAACAGCAGGAGTACATTATTGTCCTCAGCCTCCTTCAGCACCTGAAATGTCTCCTCTGCACCTGTCAATAGACAGAAGGAGCAAATTAATGTCCTCAGCCTCCTTCAGCACCTGAAATGTCTCCTCTGCACTGTCAATAGACAGCAGGAGCAAATTAATGTCCTCAGCCTCCTTCAGCACCTGAAATGTCTCCTCTGCACCTGTCAATAGACAGGGAGCAAATTAATGTCCTCAGCCTCCTTCAGCACCTGAAATGTCTCCTCTGCACCTGTCAATAGACAGAAGGAGCAAATTAATGTCCTCAGCCTCCTTCAGCACCTGAAATGTCTCCTCTGCACATGGTTCTAAACAGCAGGAGCACATTATTGTCCTCAGCCTCCTTCAGCACCTGAAATGTCTCCTCTGCACCTGTCAATAGACAGAAGGAGCAAATTAATGTCCTCAGCCTCCTTCAGCACCTGAAATGTCTCCTCTGCACATGGTTCTAAACAGCAGGAGCACATTATTGTCCTCAGCCTCCTTCAGCACCTGAAATGTCTCCTCTGCACCTGTCAATAATCAGCAGGAGCAAATTAATCCTCAGCCTCCTTCAGCACCTGAAATGTCTCCTCTGCACCTGTCAATAGACAGCAGGAGCAAATTAATGTCACGGCCTCCTTCAGCACCTGAAATGTCTCCTCTGCACATGGTTCTAAACAGCAGGAGCACATTAATGTCCTCAGCCTCCTTCAGCACCTGAAATGTCTCCTCTGCACATGGTTCTAAACAGCAGGAGCACATTATTGTCCTCAGCCTCCTTCAGCACCTGAAATGTCTCCTCTGCACCTGTCAATAGACAGAAGGAGCAAATTAATGTCCTCAGCCTCCTTCGGCACCTGAAATGTCTCCTCTGCACCTGTCAATAGACAGCAGGAGCAAATTAATGTCCACGGCCTCCTTCAGCACCTGAAATGTCTCCTCTGCATGGTTCTAAACAGCAGGAGCATGTATCCTCAGCCTCCTTCAGCACCTGAAATGTCTCCTCTGCACATGGTTCTAAACAGCAGGAGCAAATTAATGTCCTCAGCCTCCTTCAGTACCTGAAATGTCTCCTCTGCACATGGTTCTAAACAGCAGGAGCAAATTAATGTCCTCAGCCTCCTTCAGCACCTGAAATGTCTCCTCTGCACATGGTTCTAAACAGCAGGAGCACATTGTGTCCTCGGCCTCCTTCAGCACCTGAAATGTCTCCTCTGCACATGGTTCTAAACAGCAGGAGCACATTAATGTCCTCAGCCTCCTTCGGCACCTGAAATGTCTCCTCTGCACTGTCAATAGACAGCAGGAGCAAATTAATGTCCTCAGCCTCCTTCAGCACCTGAATTGTCTCCTCTGCACCTGTCAATAGAAAGCAGGAGCAAATTAATGTCCTCAGCCTCCTTCAGCACCTGAAATGTCTCCTCTGCACATGGTTCTAAACAGCAGGAGCACATTGTTGTCCTCAGCCTCCTTCAGCACCTGAAATGTCTCCTCTGCACCTGTCAATAGACAGAAGGAGCAAATTAATGTCCTCAGCCTCCTTCAGCACCTGAAATGTCTCCTCTGCACCTGTCAATAGACAGCAGGAGCAAATTAATGTCCTCAGCCTCCTTCAGCACCTGAAATGTCTCCTCTGCACCTGTCAATAGACAGCAGGAGCAAATTAATGTCCTCAGCCTCCTTCAGCACCTGAAATGTCTCCTCTGCACCTGTCAATAGACAGAAGGAGCAAATTAATGTCCTCAGCCTCCTTCAGCACCTGAAATGTCTCCTCTGCACATGGTTCTAAACAGCAGGAGCACATTGTGTCCTCAGCCTCCTTCAGCACCTGAAATGTCTCCTCTGCACTGTCAATAGACAGAAGGAGCAAATTAATGTCCTCAGCCTCCTTCAGCACCTGAAATGTCTCCTCTGCACATGTTCTAAACCAGGAGCACATTGTGTCCTCAGCCTCCTTCAGCACCTGAAATGTCTCCTCTGCACCTGTCAATAATGCAGGAGCAAATTAATGTCCTCAGCCTCCTTGGCACCTGAAATCTCCTCTGCACCTGTCAATAGACAGCAGGAGCAAATTAATGTCACGGCCTCCTTCAGCACCTGAAATGTCTCCTCTGCACATGGTCTAAACAGCAGGAGCACATTAATGTCCTCAGCCTCCTTCAGCACCTGAAATGTCTCCTCTGCACATGGTTCTAAACAGCAGGAGCACATTGTCCTCAGCCTCCTTCAGCACCTGAAATGTCTCCTCTGCACCTGTCAATAGACAGAAGGAGCAAATTAATGTCCTCAGCCTCCTTCGGCACAAATGTCTCCTCTGCACCTGTCAATAGACAGCAGGAGCAAATTAATGTCCACGGCCTCCTTCAGCACCTGAAATGTCTCCTCTGCACATGGTTCTAAACAGCAGGAGCACATTGTCCTCAGCCTCCTTCAGCACCTGAAATGTCTCCTCTGCACCTGTCAACAGACAGCAGGAGCAAATTAATGTCCTCAGCCTCCTTCAGCACCTGAAATGTCTCCTCTGCACATGGTTCTAAACAGCAGGAGCACATTATTGTCCTCAGCCTCTTTCAGCACCAAATGTCTCCTCTGCACATGGTTCTAAACAGCAGGAGCAAATTAATGTCCTCAGCCTCCCAGCACCTGAAATGTCTCCTCTGCACCTGTCAACAGACAGCAGGAGCAAATTAATGTCCTCAGCCTCCTTCACCTGAAATGTCTCCTCTGCACCTCAACAGACAGCAGGAGCAAATTATGTCCTCAGCCTCCTTCAGCACAAATGTCTCCTCTGCACCTGTCAATAGCAGGAGCAAATTAATGTCCTCGGCCTCCTTCAGCACCTGAAATGTCTCCTCTGCACATGGTTCTAAACAGCAGGAGCAAATTAATGTCCTCAGCCTCCTTCAGCACCTGAAATGTCTCCTCTGCACATGGTTCTAAACAGCAGGAGCACATTATGTCCTCAGCCTCCTTCAGCACCTGAAATGTCTCCTCTGCACATGGTTCTAAACAGCAGGAGCACATTGTCCTCAGCCTCCTTCAGCACCTGAAATGTCTCCTCTGCACCTGTCAATAGACAGCAGGAGCAAATTAATGTCCTCAGCCTCCTTCAGCACCTGAAATGTCTCCTCTGCACATGGTTCTAAACAGCAGGAGCAAATTAATGTCCTCAGCCTCCTTCAGCACCTGAAATGTCTCCTCTGCACCTGTCAACAGACAGCAGGGCAAATTAATGTCCTCAGCCTCCTTAGCACCTGAAATGTCTCCTCTGCACCTGTCAACAGACAGCAGGAGCACATTAATGTCCTCAGCCTCCTTCAGCACCTGAAATGTCTCCTCTGCACTGTCAATAGAAAGCAGGAGCAAATTATTGTCCTCAGCCTCCTTCAGCACCTGAAATGTCTCCTCTGCACCTGTCAATAATCAGCAGGAGCAAATTAATGTCCTCAGCCTCCTTGGCACCTGAAATGTCTCCTCTGCACCTGTCAATGAAAGCAGGAGCAAATTAATGTCCTCGGCCTCCTTCAGCACCTGAAATGTCTCCTCTGCACATGGTTCTAAAAGCAGGAGCACATTATTGTCCTCAGCCTCCTTCAGCACCTGAAATGTCTCCTCTGCACTGTCAATAATCAGCAGGAGCAAATTAATGTCCTCAGCCTCCTTCAGCACCTGAAATGTCTCCTCTGCACATGGTTCTAAACAGCAGGAGCACATTATTGTCCTCAGCCTCCTTCAGCACCTGAAATGTCTCCTCTGCACCTGTCAATAGACAGAGGAGCAAATTAATGTCCTCAGCCTCCTTCGGCACCTGAAATGTCTCCTCTGCACCTGTCAATAGACAGCAGGAGCAAATTAATGTCCACGGCCTCCTTCAGCACCTGAAATGTCTCCTCTGCACCTGTCAATAGAAAGCAGGAGCAAATTAATGTCCTCAGCCTCCTTCGGCACTTGAAATGTCTCCTCTGCACCTGTCAATAGACAGCAGGAGCACATTAATGTCCTCAGCCTCCTTCGGCACTTGAAATGTCTCCTCTGCACCTGTCAATAGACAGCAGGAGCACATTAATGTCCTCAGCCTCCTTCAGCACCTGAAATGTCTCCTCTGCACATGGTTCTAAACAGCAGGAGCAAATTAATGTCCTCAGCCTCCTTCAGCACCTGAAACGTCTCCTCTGCACCTGAAATGTGCAGTGGATTTTTGACAGCAGCTGTTTAACAACAACTTGTGAATGAACCCGACAAAAACAGATCAGATGAAGGAGACAGTGACGTAAGGATCTGTGACACATTAGATTTCAGCCTGCGGTTACAGAGAGGTTAGCATTAGCCATGCATGTTACTAACTAAACTTCTTCCTGGAGTGTCTGTGCTCTGTCGTCCAGCAGGTTGTCATGGATCGTGGCTGCTGCTGTGGTCCTGCATGTGGTACTGTCATGTATGTCCACACCGTCACCAAGTGCTTGCTGACTGTTGGTCTCTGTAAATACTGTTATAAAGAGTTCGGTCTAGACCTGCTCTGTCTGGAAAGTGTAACCTTTGCCATGATTTGGCGTTATATCAATAAAACTGAACTGAACATTGAAAAATTGAATGATGTCCAGTTGGAGTTTAGGTTAGTTAAGTTAAGTTAAGTTTAGGTGGGCCACATTAAGATGGAGCGATATGTCGGTAAGAGTGAAGTGACAGGAGATACAAAGACGGAAAAGAAACTGATGAGAATAAAAAGAAGCCTCATTAACCTTTAATAATTATGTCACATTGTAAGCACTAGACTAGAGGTCTAACCCACTAGGGTCTGTGACCCTAGTGGGTCCATGAAGAGACTGCAGGGGTCCACCAATTAATAATTAATTTTTACTAAAATAATTTGTGAGAATTAAAAAATATAACAAAAATGATAATGAGTAAACTGCAAGCATTAATATGCAACAATAAGCTACTTTTGACAAAAACTATAAACGATCCCATCATGCATGAACTTCTTTATCAATCATAAACTCAGTATATAAACAGGTTAATAAGGTGAAATAAAAGGTGAATAAAGTAAATATAAAAGTTATTACAGGCCAAGCTGAGTTACATGTGGAGGTCCTTGTTCTGTTTGTCCCTCGTCCATAAAAATCAAGTGTTTTCAGGACAGATTAAATGAACCTTACAACGACAGAAACACCTGCAGCGTATTCTGTTTGTCGCCCTGCTCGCTCACCTGCTCAGTCCTTACCTCAGCTCAGGGTTCGATTCAAACCTGAAGTCACTCTTTCAGCCGTCTCTGTCAGAAACACTGCAGTCTGCCAGGTTCGATTCAGGACTTGTACTTGTTGCCCACAGTATTGGTTAGAACATGAGCTTCACGGCTCGGTACGATATCACACAGAGTCACACAAACTGTTTTTAATGCCTGTAATTAAATTTAAATATCAGAAGAAGAAAATTCATGTACAGAACATGAAACCGACACTCGTCTGCACCGCACTTCAATGTTGTGGTAATATTACTGTGAAACCTGTGTTTGAGAGACATGGCGTGACTCCTTCGTCAGTCCGCAGACATGTTTTACCAGCATCCGTCATTCACCTTTAGAAGCAGATCTAACGTTTGGCTCTCGATCACAAAAACAGATTAAGGCAGAGCTGAATTCAAACATCACCGTGCACTTTCCCAGCTCCGATCACCCATGAAGATTAGAGTCTTGTTCCTCTGGTTTCTGGCTGTGAGAGCGAGGCGTTCAGGTGCACAGATAATAAAAACATGAGTATACAATGTGATGTGAGTGAGGGTAGGGGGTCGTGAGAAAGGATGTGAAATTTGATATCAGTAGTCATATTTTTAAATGTATTTCCCTCTGTCCTGCATAAATGAGACTCATGACCGGCAACAGACAACCACAGGCGCTGTTTACTTAAACCAATAAAGGGATTAGGAATAAAAACAGACATTTATCAACTAGATTTAGCCCAAATTTAATTAACAAGGAATATCATGACTTACGTGCAGTAAACTGCCTTAAAATGTGATGTTTGAGCCTTGGAGTATTAAACCTCGTCATGATAAAGTTACTGCTGGTTTCAGCAGCTGCTCAGGACCCCTCCTCTTCCTGGGGCCTTTGCTTTTAGCCTTTTAGCCTGCAGGTGAGGCCTGTTTCCTCAAAGAGCCAGGGTTTTCCCTCATCTTTAATGTGTCAGGCCGGTCAGAGGTTGACACTTTAACCTGCAGCCGGTAAATGTTCTGTCAGGCTGGCAGCTGACTTTATGACTGGACAGTCAGTGAGGACATGGAGGACATGGAGGGGATGTTTGTGAGTCCTCCTGGCTTCTTTTTTCTGCTTTAGCTAGAACGTGTCAGGCAGAGCTCTGTTTAAAGCCCCTGAGCCAGAGTGCTGACCTCTGATCCAGCAGCAGCAGACTCTGCTGGGTTATTGACTTTCTGCACCTGGTCTGAACACACACACACACACACACACACACACTCAGCAAAGCATCGGGTGTGAGAATAAAAACATCAATGAATCTATAAAACATTAATTGTGAAGATCATGAGAGCGTGGCCATGAACACACACACACACACACACAGCTTGTTGTAATGTACATCCTGTGTGTTCTCAGTGACAGCTGTGAGCTGCAGGAGTTCCCATAAACTTCCTCTTCCCTCTGTAGGTCCAACGGTAAAGCACACACACACACACACACACACTCACACTTCTCAGGCAATCTCTTCTTTATCCAACAGCCTCGTACTCAGAAAGCCTGTGGTTATTCCCCACTGAGAAAACACACACACACACTCACACATACAGCATCTGTATGGACATTTGACTTCACCTCAGATAAAAATGATTTACACAGAAATTCAGAAAACTATGAGACATTTTTTAAACTGCAGTTCCTCAAACGTCCACTTGAGGCTGGCTCCATAAGCTCGCCTCAGGTCTCCCGATTGTCCAATTCTTCCGATTTTTAGATTAGGCGGGAGGCGGAAGAGGCAGGACACCACACTGACCCCCACGTCAATTCACACAGAGCAGCTTGAACTGACAGGAAGCCAGACACAGAAACAGCATAGAGAATCCGGTGGATTTTCAAAATAAAACACCCGTCAAACTGCGGTCCTAAAAAACAGACAAAACAGAAACAAATGAAGTCGTAGCATATTTACACATGTAGAAGCATGTTTAGAAGAACATGAACCAGGAAAATGACCAAATCTGAGCCAGTAAACAAAGTCTGGAGAACAGCGCTTCTGAAACGCTCCCGGTGGTTTGAAGTCGATGCAGGACGGACCAAAGTTTCAGGGTCATGGTGAGCTTCACAGCGGCTCTTCTGTGGGTGATGTCTTGCACACTGACCCATGACAATATCATTGCAAATCAAGGCCGTGCAGAACCAGCTCATATTCTGACCCATGTCAGGTAAATACAGCTGTACATCCAAACTTAGAAATTATTTACAGGGCGTCTTCAGATGTTCACAAGTTCTCCCTTCTCTGACTGAAGACTGATTTAATAAGACTGCTGACAAAAGACAGTATGAATGTTTGCTGGGTGTCAGGATCATTTGTTACACCACACCAACCCTCTGTCACACTGAGCCTCTGAGCCATGTGCAAACTGACATATTAATGAGATGTTACATATTTAACACCAACACGGAGACAAACTGTCAGGCGACTTTAAAGAATATGGATGCTGTTATTGTAAAAAAAAGCAACAACATGGTGACACCTTCCGCAGCAATTTATAGCTTTCATCACACCTCACTGACAAAATGTAAACATATGAACCCAGGTCTGTCTGAACGCACAGAAAACATCAGTCACGATGATTTACACTCAACGTGGTGGAAGAAACATGTCAGACATGTTGAATAAAACATGAAGAAGAAGTGTTGATGTTCAACAAGGTTTTGCTTCACTTCCTCCGATTCGTGCGCTCCGTCTCTCGGGTTCACACACGAGGCAGTCAGAGGTCACCATAACTCAAATCCTCCAGCAGAACTAGACGTACAGACACGATGACAGGGCTCGGCAGCCTCTACAGACAGAGCAGAGCGCTAACAGACCACAGGCGTTGGGGAGGTTTTCAGGCTCAGGGCTAAGGCTGCAAAATTCAGGGAATTTTTTTTAAGCTGGAAACTTTCCATGGGAATAAACCGGGAATTTACAAAATTGAAGGTTGGCCCTTTAACAGGTGAAAATATATTTTAGCATCATCTTGACTAAAATTTCATGCAGATACACTTGAATATCTGCTTTTCCTCAGTCACATGCACATAGCACACTGCTTACTGCAGGGCTACTGAGGCCACGCCCCCTACCTGCACAGGTGATTTCTGCACCTGGACCACACTTTAGAGCCCAGAGCACACAGAGACTGTTTTACACTAATTTCCAGAAATTGGGGTTTCTGATTTGGAATATTTCCAGAATGTCCCACGTTAACTTCCCATGGAAAGTTTCCTGACCTTGCTTGATGCACTTTTCAGGGATCGTGATTGTTAGACCGCAGAGACGTGCACTCGGAGAAATTGTGACTTGGACTGAGATCAAGCTCCTCGCGATGATACCTGATCGTCTATGAATCAGATCAGATCATTTCCATGTCTGTGCCGAGAGTCGTCACTTTTGCATTCGAGAGTTTCACGTGTGGAGAAAAAAGGCGAGACCTGCTCATCAAAGATCGGCGTCCTTGAGACTTGGAGCAGATGAGTTGTGTCAGATGTTTGGCAGACTGAAGCTCTGCTACAACAAAAACAGGAAAAACGGTAGATTAACAATAGTCCGTTTGTATATTTGTGTGAGATGTAAAAATACTCCAAAGTTCCCATCCAGTCTTAAAGCTGACAGATGACTCTTTGTGCACTACGGTGTTGGATTCACTTCCGTGTGAGCGCTGTGGAGGAGAAGCCGATTCTCTCTCCTCTTATCTTCTCCATCTGAGGGTTTGAACCAGCATCTCTGAGTTACTGCTGAATGCTCTGAGTTATCTCAGACGTATTATGTTTCACAGGAATATTATTTTAGTTGCACTTCAGTGATATTAGCCTCTAGATGAGAGCTACAAGACCGTCAGCAGAGCCACGACATGAAGAGGACCCGTTTGGCCCTTTCAGTCGTTTGCAGACTTTACATCTGCTGGATTATAACAATAAACTGAAATTCAATAAACAATTGAGAGAAGTGCAGGAGATCTTTACCCTTTTCCTGTATGGATGAGAACATGCAGCCACATGCCGGGTCACCCGATGAGAGGAAGGCAGGATGAACAGGAGGAGGAGGAGGAGGAGGAGAAGCCAATCTGGTGGAGAAAGTGAAATAATGTGAAGGATGAGACAGCAGAGGGGAATCCCTGAGAGAAATCAGGAGTTCAGTTACTTCTGTTTTGTGAGTTCTGAAGAAAAATGTAAAAGTGGAACAGACTTTTTTTGAGATGAAGTGAAAGTTTATCTGGATGAGCAACAATAAAAAAAATCCCTCCTTTAAATTCTGCTCCTGTCTGACGTGAGAAAATATAAAGAGTGGCTGAAGGTGGACAGCGGGAGGCGAAGTGAACAGATGGAGACTAACAGAGAGGAAACTGAGAGAAATCCGACCTCGACTCCAATCACTACCAAGGAGATCTGCTTTATCTGGATTAAAGCGACATTAAATATGTCCGCACAAGAGACAAATCTTTACATGCACAGTCAGAGGTACACGTGGCAGCGGGCCTCTTAGATATGGGAATGTGGTGTTTACTGTAACTTCAGGAAGACGACATAATGCTGTGTTCGTTTATGGCCGGACGAGGAAATGAAACCATATGTTCAAGAGACCACAGACGAAACAACACGGACACCTGCAAGAGAAACAGGATCTGTTTAACTGTGATACAAACAATGCAACACAAAGAAATCTTCAAAAGCATGAAGTCTACCGAGTGTGAGCAGGTCCAGAACTTTAGAGATCTGAGTTAGACCTCATGACGAGGAATTTAACAGATCATCATTCTGACTTATATTTGTCCAGGTTGGGAACACCTGGGCCGACCGAGCTCAGTTAAACACAGCACTCCATACGTGCTGTTTCTGTCCTGGCTCAGCGGTGTTAAAAATGCTGAGGCGATGCTGAGGTTAAGATATATGTGAGAGGTGAGGAAACACTGAAGCACTGAGATAAGTAATGTTATAAATAATGTTAATGATACCGCTGCAGATAAGGCGTGTTCAGACGGGGTCATGACTCACTCTGTGACTGCCACACAGTGAGTTTTAACACAATAGTCAGTGTGTCTGTATGTTAGACTCTTGATGGAGGAATGGATGTGTATTTATAGTGATGGCTGTAAACGTGATATGTGGCAGGACTTCCTGGGGAAGGACTGCCTCTGAAGTGAAGTCTGGAGGTTACAGACACTGACAATGGTACGCTGCACCCAAGAGTTATATGTCTGATCTTGGTCGTGATTAAGATAAATTGCATGTTTGAGGAAAAACAAGAAAAGTGGGTTTGGAGAGAAACATCACTCAGTCATATCAAAGCGACCGACTCCACGTGAGGAGCAGCTTCAGGCTGAGAACTCAGATCTGATGGCAGCAACGTGTTGTCATGTGTCAACAAAACACTGTACACGTTGTGAACTGCTGGAAGGAACAGCTGGAGGAACATCTCACAACAGGTTAGTAACATGATCCAACATCATCCAGAGAGGACAGTAACCAATAACTAACGTTGGATGTGGGTGAGCTTCAGGCCCAGCAGACAGCATCTCTGCATGGGCTGGCGACACTTCCACATCTCATCTCTGCGTGCAAAGTCAAAGAAAATCGTTTGTAGCTAAAATTAGTGCACTCCTGCAATAAATCTTCACCTCATGAAGGTTGGACGCTGATTCACCTGCAGCTGTTTGTGTGAATTCTGGTGAGATGAATACGCCGATGAATGATCGATGAATATTCAAAGCAGCAGAAACACTTTCTGTTCGTCTGATTTATCTGGCAGACACTTCTGTACAGAGCGATGTAAAAATGAGGCGTTACAATAAGAGGAGAGTCATCGTGATCTAGCAGGCGGGCTGCCATGAAATACATCAAACTGAGTCATTCAGACAGACAGACCACCATCAGAACCACTTCACCACCAGGCGTGGCGAGAGGCGTAAGGCACATTCTCCACTCACTTAATTGCCGAGCTAATTACTGTACACCGTTGGAAGAATAGAAAGGAATGGCGAGGACTAGTAGACACACGTCACGACCGGCCGCTCACTGCTCGGAAATCTGCCTCGAGCTTTAAAAGTATCAGTCTGTTATCTGCTCGTTATCCAGCTTTCATCGATTATTGTTGCTAATTAACACTTTGTTTCATCCCTGGCGTTTAAAGTGATCCGTGGAAAAGGTCAACAATTCATGTCTGTCTCTACCAGGTGACGTCTCGCTGTGTATTTATGCAGCATTCAAATGAATCCGACACATTATTATTCACTGAGAAACAAACAGGGCTGAACTTGAACAAACCGCGGCCGGTGGTGAACCGGCTTCTTTAGTTTAAAGTGTTTGTTTTGGATGAAAATGCAGAAACTTCTCCCCGGGGCTCACTTAGGCTTCACCTGACTGACAGGCGAGGAGAGCGAATTAATGATGTGTCAGACTTCACTCCTGCGCGGCGTCTCTACGCCGCTGCTTTTGACATAAATCAAAGTTATAAAAACACCACAGAGTTTGATTGTTGTGTTTTTATGCGTGTTTATTAGCAGATCTGAGGAGAAACGTCTGGCAGTAAATAAATCTTGTTTTCGTGTCGAGCTCCAATCACTTGGGGTCAGCGTCAGCGCCTCACACACACACACACACACACACACACACACACACACACACACACACACACACACACACACACACACACACAGCTGAAACACTCCATGCTGGCCTTGGCTCTCTCCATCTCGTGTAGGAAGTTGTAAAACTGAGGAGCGTCAACTCTGGAAGACAAGAAGAAACAGAAACAGTTTGTAGATGAACAGGCGGAGATAAAAACGTCAGTTTTACGCCCCCATCACACTTTGGTATAAACAACGTGCGACATCTCGTCATCATCGCTTTTTCAGTTGCTTGTCTGGGACAAAAATGGCTGGAAAGTTTCTGCTTCGTTGGGAATAAACAGAGTTCAGTGGTACGTTTTGTAGAAATTGGTATTTTTGCAAGTTGTGAGAGGTTTTCAGCACGGGCGAGCTGGTGTCGTGAGAGAACAGGAGCTAGGTATGTAACCGAGCTCAGCAGCATCTCTGGACATAATGGCAGAGGAGAAGAAACCGAAGAGGACGTTGACGGAGGAAGCTAAGGCGGAAAAGGAAGCAAGAAGCCACTGGACAAGAGTAAATCTGGGACTGGGGACTGGAAACTTTCCATGGGAAGTTAAGCAGGAATATTCCAAATCAGAAACTCCATTGGAATTAAGTGTAAATTGTGGGTAATTTAAACAAACTGTATCACAAACATAAATCTAAACATGCAAAATAAAGCGATTAAAAACATTTCAACAGTAAGTAGAACTTTATCAAGTTTGGATTATTTTATTGAACAATATTATGAAATCCACGAGCTCACCGTGTCTTCAACAGTCTAAGTAAGTAATGTTAGCTAATAATTTTGGTTTTATCTGCTAAAGGTTTGAAATATTGATGAATTTGTGCAGCGGGAGGGGAGAAGATGTATCGCCAGAACTGTCACAATAACTTACATTTATTGTGAGGTGAGATATTCTTATCTAATATTTGAACATTCTAGAAGTGACGTAACTTTCTTGGAAACCAGAAACTATTTTAAGACTTCGTGTTGAGAGATATCTGGCAGCTCTCAACACACACACAACACAACACAACACAACACAACACAGAGACCACAGAGTCACGTTAGCACACTTCAATGTGTCTCTGAGCTGTAAACTGAATATGGCTCAAATCGACGGATCAACGTGCCATCGACTGTTTTAACGTGATATTTTGGTGCATTTGTTCAGATTTGGGCTTTTGAAGGCTGCAGAAGCAGCGGTGGCTCCCAGTTAGCCTCTCTGAGCTACTACAACACAGGTACCACATACAAACAGACTCTGTATGGCTGTTTGTGCGATAAACTCGTGTGTTGTGAGCCGTGTGCAGTTAGTTCAGTTTTAGTTGAGCTGTGCGGCGACCCCTCCGCTCCACCAGGTGCCTCTGTGTTCTCTTGCTTTGCTCTCCGTTGCAGGTTCCAGGTCGTGGGAGGTCGTCTTCCTGATGACACACCTGGGCTGGTGTGGTGTCTATATAAGCCGTCCATACTGCAGAGCTCTGTCTTCTCACTGCTTTTGTTGTGTTTGTTTGACACACACATGCTTACACTGCTGATTACTGACATTTATATAGCTTTACTGTTAAATATTTCTGAGCTGTGAATAAAAGCTTGAGATAATTCCACTCCACGGTCTGGTCTCCCATCTTTGCCACAGTTAAGAGCCGGGCTGTGACAGCTGTTACCGATTATCTTTGGTGAAAACCAGGTCGAGATATCGGAGCTGCTGCTGACACAGAGACAGGTTCTCTAACATCTTCCTCCTGATTTATCTGAAAAACATTTTGCTGTGAGGACGTAAAGAAGGTTTGTGGCTTCTGGAAAGTGATATTTTGTAATCAGTGGCTCTGACGGGAAATCATCCCTCACCATCTGAGCTCCTGCTGGTCTCCTAGAAGACATTAAACACACACAGGGCATGACTGTCCCTCTGGGACGGTCAGTTAGTCATACCATGCCACAGCAACGGCCCTCTGCTGCTTTTTTTACAATCTGAATTTAGCTGTCCTCTTTCAGTCAAAGCTTCGTTCATGCTGCTTTACTCGTCTTGTTTAGATAAGACAAGGCAGCTCAGGTTAGCTGAGTGGATGCATGCCAGGAATAATACAATTAAAATGCACATAATTAAAATGTGTTTCCTGCTGTTTGTAACCTCATGATCACTCACCCATGTAGACGTTTTCAGTGGAATTCCCTTCCTGACCACCAGTTTCAACTGCAGGGGACAAACACAAAACAAGAAGTGTGTGACTGTGTGTGTGAGTGAGTGTGTGAGAGTTTGTGGTCAGTCAAATACAGTTCAGAGAGTTTCCATACCTGCAGAAAGATGTTGCCCACTTTCTGTACCTCACTGGTGCCAACAGTCACTGTGGAAACAAAACTCTGAGTGTCACCTGAAGGTTCGGTTCAATTCATGTCAGCACAGAGGAGTTAAAACAGAGGCGCACGAGCCTGAAAGGTTTCTGAAGCTCGAAGGATTCATCGATCGCTTGTCGTGACACGATGCCGCCTCAGTTACACAGCCGGGCCGTGTCCGTAAATGAAAATGAGTTTACCCTCCCTGGATGAGCTCATCTGAACACAAAATGTACATATTTAACACGCAGCATTAACGAGACAACATTTTTACCAGCTGGGAAAAGCTCCTGCAGAATTTGGCACCTCTAAATTTCATAGAAAGTTATAAATAAGCGAGGACGAGCTGAACAAACCTGCGTGAATATTCCCTTCACTTGAATGTTTCCTTTACATAAAAGTGTGTGGCTCTTAATCGTGATGCTTCATTCAATGTTGTGAGGAATAAATACAGTTACAGTTAACACAAGGTTGTCTGGTAGTTTAATTTATAACAAAACATCAACTTATGTGCAAAAATCTTCATTTTAAAAATGCGAGCGCTGTCGGATAAAAGTGAGCGTGCTGCAGTATGAAGTCATCCTGAAATCTGTACTCTAGGTACTTGAGTAAAAGTACTTAGTTACATTTCACAGGCTCTCTCATCATATCACCTCTGAATTACTCATTTCTCTTAGAAGCGTGTGTAGCGTGAACCATCGTCCTATAAAACACAGTCAGAGTGTGAGAGCTCACTGGACCTGCTTTGATGCCTGAAGCCGACCTGTGACGTACAGACTCAGAGCCAGGCGACATGCAGAGGCGCAGCCTGTGCTGGCTGAGCAACGTTTAGCATGTCAATAACTGTACAGTCGACTGTACTGTCCACTCCCCTCATGAGCTGAAGCCCTCTGTCTTTTAGTATGAAGATCAGCTCATCAATAGCTTACCATAATGCTAATCATCGTCCTGCCGGTGTATTAGCATCTCCATGCTGCACGAGTCATTAGGCTGTGCTGAATAAACAATGAGGCCCATCAGAGGTGTTTGAAGCAAAGCAAACAAAGAGTTAGAGGACACAAGCTATGCTAATGGCGGCGTCAGAGCAGAGCCTCTGTGTTCATGAATATGTGCTGTTAGTCTGCGAGCAGAGACAGCTGCAGGCGTCCCTCTGCGTTCAGAAATAGACTTAAAGTCAGCCTATAATTTGGTAACCAGCTAAATTCGATGTGATGTCTGCTTTCACCTCCAAATTTCCACTCCATGACCAGCTGGTTGACCATCAGAGTCTGTCTGACGGCGAGCCTGGACAGTGCAGCGTAGTGCTCGCCTGCAAAGAAAACACTGCGGCGACACAGAGGGTCAATGTCAGATTAGAAATGAAGAGGCGTCAGAGGATTTTTAGCGGATTAGAACGAGTTTATGAATGTGAAGAGTTGATTCATTAATCAGGAGAGTGCAGGGGTGATGGTGATGTGTTCTTGGAGGCTGAGCTGGAAGTCCCTGGTTCCTTCGACAAAAAGCACGGGAGTTTCCGTCGGATTCTGGATTATTGCAGAAAATAAACTCTGTGGCAAACAAAACTTTCTGATACTTACAAGTTGGTCCATAGCGAACACAATTTGTGATTTTTCAACCATAAATCGATTAAAATTGAGCACGAGCAGAAACACGTGAGACTTTAAAAGGTGAATAACTCATTTGAGTTTTTACTGATGAATTTTATGTCGTAGAACAAAGCGTGAAAATATTAACCACCAAAACACATCGACTCCGAGGCGAGGACCACAGGTGCAAAAATGTGAGTCACTTCCAGGTTTTAGCGCTCGTTCCTGCAGCACGCTTCCCCTCTGACCTTACTCGGAGACATTTTCTGGCGTTGTTGCATCTAGAATTTAAAAAAAAAAAGTAACATCAGGACTTCACGGAGAGTTACCTGGTGTGAAAAGTGCCGCCTTGTCTTTTTAGCCCTGAAGAGCGGACAGATAAAGCAGGTTTAGTTTCACGCGTTCACCGTAATGTGCTGTGGGACGAAGACTTTCAACATGACAGGTCGTCGAAAACTATCCAGCAGCTAGACTTCACCCGGTCTGCAGATCAGTTAGGAATCGACTGTGCGGATGTGTACCTAACGTCACGAGGTCTTCTTTGATCAGCTCGGCTGTCAGGTTTTTCTTCAGGGCTCCTGAGGAGGGAAAAAAAAACAGGTCACTGAGATGAGAAACTTCCTGCAGCTGCAGACTTTCTGACACTTTATAGCCGAACTTTCCTGAAAGTCAGGTTGAGTGTCGTGGGAAAAGGAAAGATCCACTTCTGTCGTTCAACTCTGAGAGCTAAAACATCGACTGTAAACAAGATTCTGGCTTCTTCTGAGACAAAGATTCTCAAACCTTCGAACATTAGAAGATTATTTAGATGAAAACAGCAGGAGAACCGAAAATATGCTGATTCGCATTCATACCAAGAGTTTGACCAGCAGCCAGTTAGCCTAGCTTAGCATAAAGACTAGAAGCAGGAAACAGCTAGCCTGGCTCAGTCCACAGGTAAAAAACATGTAAAGTACATCAAACTGCAGGTACTGCTCACAAAAACTACAACTACCAGACTTCATGTGCTTCAAAGTTCCTGCTGGCGACCTGTGTTGCATGACCCCTCACTCTACCTGCTTCCTGTCTGCCTCCTCACCTGTCGATGTCACAAAGGTTAAAAATACAAACATATCAAACTATTCCTTCAAGAGCAGCGTGAACACAGCACAGGACCGGCCTTTAAGCTCCTGACTCATGGTCGCTGTCTCCACTTACAACACTGAATTGAAGAGGTACAGGTGAGTTCTCAGGTGGTAAACAAAATGTATTCTGGGTAATGAAGTAAATCGCTAACTGAAGTAGAAGCAGATAAGATCCCCATTCACTCGTTATCTCAAACAAACACCTGGAAATACCTTTGTGTGTGTGTGTGTGTGTGTGTGTGTGTGTGTGTGTGTGTGTGTGTGTGTGTGTGTGTGTGTCTCACCCTGTGGCACCAGAAGGCGCTCTTCATCAGGTTCCTCAGAGGACCAGCGCTCATCCCATGTTCCCCTGCAAACTCACTGAGCTGCTGCATGACCTCTCTGTCTACACACAGAAAGTCACATTAACAAAAGAGTGTGTGTGTGTGTGTGTGTGTGTGTGTGTGTGTGTGTGTGTCGCTCCTCTTTGGGCTCCAGCAAGAACTGGAACAGGATTTCAATGAGACGATGAAACTGCTGCACAAAGTGAAAAACAGTCTTTATGAATGTCTGAAAAATAAACTGTCCATATTTTACAAGCAGAAGCAGTGAAGGATCATGGGAGTTGTAGTCTTTATAGTTAAACTATATATATATATTACTAAAAAACCTGGTGCCTACATTACCCACAATGCAACTCAACAACTGACAGTTGCTAGTAGTGGATAATGCTACAGACTACAGACTGTATTGTGTTGTACCTTACCATGATGCTAGCTTAACCCCCCCATTACTAAATTACCCCAAAGTTCCACATTTTGGGGAGGAAACTTTCCAAAACTCCTCAAAGTTTCTAGAAATTTTCCACTCTTTTGCAACCCTGGTGATAACAGCATGTAGCCTCGCTGCTTCTGCGTCTGCACACAGTGTGTTAATAATAAACTACAGTAAACATATGAACCTATGGTCGGTAATGATCTGACACACACACACACACACACAGTCTGCTGATGTCACATGACCCGCACAGGATTGGCGGGAAAAGCTGCCGTTTACCTGCTCGTTCAGCTTGTTCAGGTTCTGGTAGTCGGTGCCGACAGAGTCCGGCAGAACCTCTTTAGTGAAGTGAAGCTGCATCTTTCTTTGTTTACATAAAATCAGCTGTTTTCTCACCGGAAACAGTCCGAGCTGCTCTGCTCTGTGTGCGCGCGCGACACTTCCTGCTTCTACAATGCGCATGCGTCAGTTTAAAGGAACTCGAGACAGAAAAAACAGAAACGTGAATAAAAGCTGTCAGTGTGAGAACATTAGATACAATTTATTTCAGTTTAAAGTTAATTTGACCCAAAATGTTTCACAAAATCACGTCAAAAAAAACACAAAGATTTTCAGAATAAAAGCAGATTTTCAGAATAAAACTCCCAGCACGTCCAGTTCTATCCAGATGTTTTTTTATTCATCAGAGGAGGTGAAACTACGACGTTACATTCATGTGCTACATTTGACTTCGTGCTGTTTTGTCCGCGCGTTGTTGTTGTATTTCCTCCATTAAACTGATCAGCTGAAGTTTCAGGTCACAGAACACGTGACGAACTTTAACCTGCACTTACACACGTACACTGTCTGTCTGCAGAGACTCTCTGTCATAGCGACATCTGCTGCTGCAGAGAAGAGACGTCCCGTGGCCCGTTACCGCTCAGGTGTAGCAGAGTAACGTTGCATGCACTGACATTAGATAACACATGAAGTGCACCATGTAAAGTCACGTTACTGTAATGTATGTCTCCATTAACATGGCCCTTCACAGCCCACTCCTTCTTCTTCTTCTTCACTGTGTGTTTTTTAATTAAAATAAAGTTCAGAGTCTACTGTCCAACATATTTACTGTGTTTTGAAAGAAAACTTGGATTTACACGGACTTTAAGTACAATGCACTTCCCACATTTATTTGATGGTGATGGACTTTATATACAAAGTCTGCTCAGCTTATAAAACATGAGTTTGAATGCTGCAGAGTGCTTTGACTGTTTATTATATTTCTGTTTCTATTTTCTGTCTTATGTGAAGCAAACAAATACAGTTCAGTGCTTTAACTGCGTTTATGATGCGCAGCTCTTTTAAAAGCTCTATTTAACCACGCATGGACTCTTCTAGCATGCACAGCAGCCTGTGTGGTATTAATCATGTTTCAGGGCACTGTCCTCTAACATGGGGCCCCAGTGAGCAGACTGCAGCATGCATGAGTGGTGAAACAGTGGTGAGAGGTAAAAACATGCCGGATACTTGTAGTTTCTGTTCAGCAGCAGAGCGTTTCGCCCCCGGGGTTAAAGGGAAAGTCTCTCTGAGTGTTTCTAATCAAAAAACCTTGAATGCAGCTTCACTGAGTCTGAAGAGTGGAAAAATAGTTCCTGCTCACATTTTTAACCTGCGGCAGCAGAACCGTGTGCAGGAGCCGCAGTCGGTGTGAGTGACCAATCAGATCTCTGATGGCTCTACAGGACAGCTATAAAGGAGAGTGAGAGGGGGAGAGACATTGACTCACACAAGGAAAGAGAGAGAGAGAGGGAGATCTGCAGCAGCATGCTCCGACAGACTGAATAACTCCCGAGAGAGACACGCAGAGGAACTGCACGGACTCTAAGTTCAAGGCTGATTTGTTCAAACTCTTCTCAAACTTTTCTCAAGTTTCAGGACGACTCAACATCTGTGTCACTTTTCCTGCCGTGGATGAGTGCATGAAGCGTGGACGGTTATGTAAGTGTTTGCCCGTGCAGGGCGGTTTTCTTTCTGTTCTTCTTTTGCAGGATTTATTGCAGCGAGGCGCGTGTAGGTAGAAACTCTTTATGTTCACGCATGTTTGTGACTTTGTTTTATTCATTTGTCTCCTCGGTGCACTTGTAAAGTTTGTACTTGTAAGTAATCACCCTGTAAATCATGCAGACCTGCACAGCGTGTTTTATTGGCTTATAAAGGAGTTATTATTATTATTAAAGTTTTTATCGCAGCTGCAGCGCGGTTTATCCCCGTTTATCGCGTCTGTTTCAGACTTTACTGCGACTCTGGAGCTGTTGTCACATTGTTAGTACCTCTGCAAGGGTTCAAACGTTCCTCCCGTGCTGATTGCGGATTTTAACACGATTTGTGACGCTCAGTCGCGCAAGATTTAAGCGATAATCTTGCGCTTATTCCGACAGAAACAGCGACTGAACCGTGATTTTTTTTTTTAGACGCTCCTGTGTGTTCCTGCAGGATTAACCGTGATGTGATGTTAGATGTGGTTTGTCTGCAGGACTTGTCGTTGCATGACAGGATTTTCTTTTTTTTTATTGCTGCGGTGGTTTCCTGGTTTTGAACGCGCTCCACTGTTTGAACATGTTGGACTGACTGCTGGAGTTAACGCTGCATGAACTTCCTTCAGGATTATCGCCCTCTTGGCACTTGTTGGCTCATTAGTAGACGCTGTTACCACACAGGCTGGAACAAACATCAGACATGACAACTCAAATAAATAAAAGGAAGAAAAAGTGTTTGTGAGTCATGTTGGAGAGCTCAGAGAAGCCATGCGGTGGAGGGAGAGTCATTTGGAAGTGGATGACACAGTTTAGAGTTAATACGCTGGAATATTCACTTCATCTAAGATTCATTTGAGCCTCCAGCAGGTCCAGATAGACCCCACATGATGCAGAGAGACTCCTGTAAGTTAACACACACTTTAAACATCATTTTTTTCATCCTTAGTTGATGGAAAAACAATAAAACCAGTTAATGCATGAGTTGTAACAGGCCAACTGGCCTCAGATTCAGCCCAACAAGAACATTTCTGCCACACCGTCTCTTATTTGTGAGTATCTTTAAGAACATATGTCTGTATCTGGACTATAGGGCTGCAATTAATGATTTATTGTGTTGTCAGTTATATAAATTATATTAACAAGTAACTGTTGACTGTTTAAAATGATGGAAAATTCACATCCGCTGCCCTGAAAAACTTTCTCACATGTCTAACATGCAAGACCTTCAAACAAATACCAGTACTGCACCAATGCCCCTGCCATCATGGTGATGAGTTTAACGGACAGAAAAGTTAATGCAATGACGCGCGGCTGAGTTGTGACTCATGTGCGTTGGCGTACCTTGACATCCAGAGTAGAAGATGTGTAGAAGTTTTACTCATGTAGTTGAATCTGTGGTCACAGTCCGTCCTGTTGATGTTTGATGGGAGAAAATAAGAAATATTAATGTGTAACATTAATATTTGTGGCTCTTTCAGCTGAGCGTTTATGCCTGTTTTATTAACCACATGCAGTGTTTAGGAATAAAGTATGTTGTCTGTCTTCACGGCATATTATATATATAGTACATATCACACATGAAAACTAATGATGAAGATGATGGTGACAGTTATTGATCAGACTCCTCGGTCTTTAATTTGTGTCAAATTAAACTAAATAGAAAATATTAATTTCAGTATTGGCACATCGAATCAGAGCATCAGTTCATCCGGATTCTGACATATTTGTTGCTCCTCTGCGAGATTAAATCAACAGTCGTGTAGCAAGAGACATCTTTGAGCTTTGCAGACACCTCCCAGAATTACATACATTTGCAGAGTAACACCATCCCTCTGCAGCAGTTTGCGCAGACTCACGGTGCAAACCAATTTAAATAACTTTACTGACTTTTTGGTGTTAGCAGCTGACTCCAAAGCACCTCTGTGAACACGTCACAGTGCATCAGGAGAATAAATCAATGTGTTCAACACGAGTAAGGGAATAAAGTTAATGTCTGTTAGTCAATCAGCAACTATTTTTATGACTTTGGTTGGTGCCATGTGGCTGCTGTCGACCTTCCCTCTGCAGCCGCTGGTGTAAAATGTCTTGAAGCTGCGGCAGTGATGTGATTTTTGACCGTCCTCGTCCTCAGCTGTTTGCAGCTCCGTTCAGTCAGGCTGCTTCCTGTAATGACGGATCCATGGAGCCAGTAGAAACATATCTTTGTTGAAGTAAAGTCTCTATTGCGACTTCTGGGAGGAAATATTGTGTTTTGGGAGTCCTGACATCGTGTAGGCACTGTCTGCCTCTCTCTGTGTTTTCTTTGTCCAGTCACTGTAGCACCATTGGCACCAACCGCATTGAGTCATCATCCATTCATCCAGTCTCCAGTTACTAAAATGTGACTTGTGTGACAGTAAACCCAGCAGGGTTTGAAAAGCGTTAAGAAGAAGGATGAAGCAGCCCAGACGCTGATTAAAAAAACTGCTGTTGTTGTGGAGACACAGATGTCTGTAACATCGTCATCTATCATCTATTATGTCTAAGAAGGCAGCAACAGGTCTGTTCGACCCTGGCCACCACAGTGTTGAGATAGACCGGCACCTACTGTTCTCAACAAAAGCCAAACAACTAATACTGCCGAGGACCTCGAGGCGTGACCTCGTGTAACCTAAGGACAGAAAAGTCCAGAACAGATGTCAACAAAGTGTCACCACATGTAGCTGTCTTTATATTTATGGCTGAGCTTACTTCACGCTGTAATCTTCTAATGACTCATTTTAAACTATGCCTGCAGCCAAGAGAGAGTCTTCTCTCCGATGACACCTATCCGGCTGCAAACGCTTTCACACACAACTTGTATTACCTGTGAGGACCTGATATCAGGTGGATGCACCAATCCAACCAACGATAAGTTAGCACGTATTGTGAATTATTTAAACATATTCTGCACAGAAAGAGAATTAACATAAAATATTTGCAGAATCTACAAGAAGAGTCAAGACAGACGAAGTTTACAAAGTTTCTTCAAACTCACAGACTTTAAAGATTTTTGAAGCGAGTCTGGAGACTCTCACCATCGACACAAAGTCTCTTTTTCATAAAGCAAGTGTAAGTGGTGTTGAAGCTGTGTGTTCAAACAGCTAGCTGCTAAATGTTGAAGCCAGTACAAGCGACGCTGCGACAAGGAAAGACGCAACTTCATGTGTTCGAAGTCGATTTGGTTTATTCTCACGTTTGCATGATCTTTTAATGGAGTCTGGGGATGTTGCATTCCAACACTCGACAAGTGGGTTGACTGATCTGATCACAAGGCGTCTTGGTTGTTGCTAACACTCGATCTAAGACGCATGTCTGTAGCAGCTGTGAACGAGCTCTAACTCCTCTTAACCTCACCAATGAATCACTGAGCGCTTCAATTCAGCTGCAGCGCTTTCAAACTATCTTTATATCTTCGCGTCGGTGCCTAAATGTGACCTGCACATCGTCATCAGTGGTTCTGTTTCCAGATTGAATCCACTGTAAAGTCTGTTACTCGTGTTTTGATCTCTGATCTGGTTTTGTTTATACTTTGGGTGTTGTAATTCAAAATGGAAGCTTCTGACAGCTGGATGATTTACTGTCGGACCTACGTGCCTTCGAGTCCAGACTCTACAATAGGCAACAAAGTAGACAATGTATAAATTGTAGGACTCGATCTGAGCTGGAAGGGGCCATAAAGTACATGACAGACAAGGAATGCAGCCCCAGAGAGACCCTGAGGAGTTGGACCACCCCCTTAACACACACACACACACACACACATTCACGTGTTCATACCCTTTGGGAGTGACAATCCCCTCTTGCAATGCGGTCCCTAATCTCTAGCCACCAGACACAACTTTGATGTGAGCCCCCACACTCCTCTTGTCCTCCGTGTCCCCTTTTCGTGGGCCCCTCACTCGCTGCCCTCCATCCTTTCTCACTTCTCCCAATTCAATCTCTTCCACCTCTCTCAGCCTCTGAAAGCTGAAGCACGTTTCTGCAAAGTACAGTTATGTATGGATACCCAGAAAGTGATTTGTACTCCATTTATCAAACTGTCATGATCGAGGAGAAACAACACAGACACAGCACAGGCGACAAGCTAATAGTGCGTCGTTACAAGATGACAAATTTCATGTTGCTTTTTATAGGGACAAATCTGCAATCTACAAGCATTTATAACCAAAGTTAGACTACAGTGCAGCTGAAATGGGTATAAAATGTTGGACGGATGTCTGTCTTTGGCTTAAAAGTGACTTTAATACCCAACAAAGCTGCAGAAATGATATAAATATCTCCTATCATCTACATATTACACATACACATTGGCAAACATCAACGCCTCGTCTGACTCGACGTTTACTTTTTTAGATTGTTGCTTTTACGTCTTAAACCACTGTGACACACCAGTCTGACAAACTCACGACAATATTTTGACTCTCGGAAAGATGGATTACATTTTTGCGGCGGAATGGTGAGGCGGCGGTTGATTTATGTCCCGTCCACGATGATGATGATGATGTTTGCAAAGACTCAAATAAGTTATCTTATTTAAAAAACTGCAGCTAAAACAACCCGAGGTTTCAAAATAATCTCAAAATAATTTGCAGAATCTTACAACAATAAGTGTATTGAAACCATACATAGTTAGACATCATGCAAAAGTGGAATTCCTTTAAACAAATACCTAAAAACATGTTCAGTGCTGCTTAACTGACTTCTTAATTTAGAACGAGGCGTGAGAAGTGCTAACCAGAGTTGCTGAGATGTAGTTTTTGTTTTTGGCACTACGTGTCACCAGAAGAAAATAATCCAGACCTGTGTGTGGGCTCAAGCTCAAAGCTTCAAGCAGGCGTAGACGTTCAGCAGATACCTGTTCAGTGTGTTTGTGTAGGTGAAAGGTCAAAGGCGTAGGGAGTCCGAGGGAGTCGACATCCTGTCTGAATGATGAACCTGTTCACCTGTCTGTTGTCTGCTGAAGGAGAGTCCTCACTGATTCATATGTATCCACATCAATCCTCTGCACGCTTTGACTCATGCAGAACAGCATCACTTCTTCCAACCTGGCTGCGCCACGTTCTGGGGATGGTTGCGGTCACATCGTGGGGACTCGCCCGCCTAACGGGCGTAAATCTGGTCCCCACGCCTTTAAAAGATGCATTTTAACGTTCTCTCTTACATGTCATGTGTTTGTGGAGAGAGTTATGTGTTGCTGCAATCATTCCTCCTGTTCATACATGAATATCCCTTTAGCACAGCTATAAAAAAGCGAGTTCATGGTTTCGCGTCTACGCGGCTGCGAGGAGCTGTGTGGTTTCGTGTGGTTTCTCTTTATGTGTGGTGGTGTGTTGTGTGGTGAGAGCGCTCAGCGTCGTGCGCATACAAATATACACACGCAGACACGCTACATTTACTGTATATACTGGATATATTCACCATATCATGACGTCTAACAGTTTTCTAACAGTTCTCTAATCTGGCTGCTAACCAAGCATCAGTTAGTGGATTGTGTGACAGCAACACTTCTATTATGACTAATCTTTGGGATTATTTCTTTGATTAATTGTGTAGAAAAATATCGAGAACATTCAGTGCGGCGTCCTCAGAGTTTTTAGTCACGGCAACGCTGTTTAAATATTATTTGTAATGCAAAAGTTTTATGTAAAAATGTAATTTTCTGAGTGAGATTAAATAAATTTAAATCCTGGTCTTGATTTGAATATGGATTGGATCGACTCACTAGTCTCTGCATGACTGTTCGCTCAAGCATTGAAACTTGAACGTTGTAGTTTTGGCAACTCTCTGTACATACAGAAAATCCGGCGGGAGTGTGATCATGACCTGTTACACAGTGAGAACTATGATTAAATGATATGACCCACAGAACAGTGCCATTGAAGTCTATAGCATGCAGGTGTTTTGTCTTTCTCTGTGCGATTTTTGTTTTTATCGTCTCAGGAAGATTAATGTGAGTAAAACTTAAACCGACAGCCGGCTACCTGAGGTCTGCAGGTTCTCTCTGTGTGGGCTTGTTTGACAAATGTATTGACCCGTCACTTCTTTGAAATTCAAACCTAAACACACACACACACACACGGTACATTAAAAATGTGGGTTCATGTGCACAAGCGTGGCATCTATAAAGAATGTCGCTCACACACTCACAATGCGAAGAAAACGCATACATAATGCATGTACAAACTCATAAAACTTCACTCATTGGCTTCACTCCTCCCACTGTTAGACACACACACACATGCATACACACCTGACAGGCCTGTGTATCTGTTTACCTCAGGTTTGTATGGGCATGTCAGATCTGCTCCTTCCCAGAGAGGCGGCGTTGTCCTCTGCTGTCTTTCTTCTCCACAAACTGTGATTGTTTAACGTGGGATGAAGGTGTGATGTGTTTTGAAGAAGATGACGGTCGAAGGTGTTCACGTGCTGAAAGAATAGAAACTGTGAAACAAGCATTAACTAGTGGAGACCAGAGAGATTTTATACACGTCAGAGACAGCTTGGAGTAGTTGTGCAGTGAAGTGACGGTAGCTCCTGTGCCATCTCGCTTTAACTCAGTGAAATGTCTCAATAATTATATCTATGCACAGCGCTGATCTTCTGCTGCCCCGCTCACGTCTTCTTCATGCTCAGCTGACCTTCAATAATGCTCACTTGATACTCTGAGTTTGTTTCTGCTGCTTGTGAACTCACCGTTGCGTCACTCTTGCATGCTGGTTTGAAAGAACGTTCACTGCAGGCGATAACGTTGTTTACACACACTCTGAAGTCATATGATATATTATACATGATATATATGATGTGTTATATGATCTGAAACTGTAATTTTGCAAGTTTTCAGTGTCTGATGCAAATTTTAGCACCTATTCACAAAGTCCGGTGTCCTTTTGGCGGTCGTGATGTTGCTATCTGTCTCTTGTGCTGGAAACCTGACAGTGCATCATGGTGCATCTTTTCCTGTAACCAAACTCTTCTTTTAAATTTAAACAACCATCATCGACTTTTATAGATATTCAGAATTTTTGTTGCTTGCGATCAGCTCTCTCTCCTAACCAGCTTGTGTTGCACATGTTTACATGGATGGCTAGTCTTTCATAACAGCTTATCAAAGCACTCTTGACTGAGGATCACATTATATGTAAATGTATATAATTATTTTTAAGGATGCATTTTCTGGAAACGTAACTAGAAACTTTCTTTCGTTCTTTTGTCTCGTCCTGTAAAACACTTACAACACTGGATCCTGACCGCCACATTAAATTATGCGTCACTTCAAGGAAACGTCTTTAAAATATGCAGAAAACTAACTGAAAGTGTTATTTTACTTGATTTTATTAATATTTGAGATGTAGGTTGCAAGTTACACCCACAGAGCTTCACTCTCTGCTCGTTTCTCTAGAAAGTACACAGTCAAAGTTTAACCAAAGAACTCAAAGAAAACATTGAATCTGTCCAAACAAGATGATTAAATTTGTATGATTGTTCACAATTTTAAAAAAATATACATAATTCAGACATAGAACTGTTTGAAAAGTTCCTAAAAATGTCAGAAAAGCCCATCTGTGATGAAATATTCACAGCTTCAGATTCACCCAAACTTCCTGCAGTTATTGTTCCTCTGTTCACCATCAGCTGTTCTCTTCTCTTGTTGTTACGCATTGAATATATTATGAAATATACATGAAAACGTGTCACTGGAACAGTTTAAACCGCCGTCTGATGGTTTCCTGGTTTGTGTCTCGTCCAGGTTTGAAAAGGAGTCAGGACACACGACTGCAACAGTGATGCCTTCAACAAATACTCTGCTGCTATCATGGAGGAGAGCAACAACATGACAGCAACTGTGAGTCACACACACACACACACACACACACACACACACACACACACACACACAAGAGGTCAGTGTACCATTCCTTTGTATATATGGAAATAAGCGAGTTAAAGCAAAATCATTTACAAAAACCACAGCCCTCTCATTAACACCCACACATACACACACACACACACACACACACACACACACACACACACATACACACTCCCTGAAACTCTCTCTGAGCAGCTGTGGTTGAAAAGTGTGTGTATCAGTCTCTAAGGCAGATGCCCGGCAAGTGCCAGCATGTTATATGAATCTAATTGAGAATGCAAGTTGGCTGTGAGTGTGTGCATGCACCACACACACACAAAACAAACACACACACACACACACACACACAGCTGCATCAAGAGGAAATGGGAAATACGGGATAGAAAGGAGGCAGTAAAGGAAAGAGGAAGGGAGGAGAGGAAGCAAGGAAATATAGAGGGGGTGAAAAAAGGGGAGGAAGGAAGAAAAGAAGGATTCATGGAAGGATGGAGGACATTGCGCGCACACTAGCGTCTTTATATTCTCTGAAAATGAGTCTCACACACGCAGATACACACATATTTCTCGATTAACACACTCTTTCACAATCTGTTTCACACACACACACACACACAGACTTTCCCTCTCACTCTTTCATAATGCGCACACACACACACTCACAAACGCTCAGTGAGGTTCAAGTCGTCCGTTACTACTTCTTCCTCTTTCACTCTCGTATATCAGTCACGTCTGAGAGCGACACTTCCTTCCCTCGCCATCTGCTGTTCGTTCCTTTCGCCTCTCGTTTGTCCGCTCGCCTTCGCCTCTTTCTTTTTTATTCTTCTCACCATCGCTACGTTTCTTCCTCTGTTTGGCGTGTTTCCATGTTAACCGGGCCGACCTGCCGTCGTCATACAATGTGAAGACCAGAGTCTGCAGGTTTAGACAGCATGTTGACAGGCGAGTAATTACTTATCGCCTCTGACATCGCGTGCTACAGTTTGCACTTGAGATCAGAACGCTTCCTGTGTCGGGGTGCAGACAGTTTTCATGAGTTGTGGTTGTCACAAATGTTAAGCTGGCAGTTGAAAACACAGCAGAAATGTCCTCTGAGTCACGGTGTGATCGTGCTCAAGGAAAACGCCACAATCTGAACGACGATGTGATGCGACTAAAAGCTCCACAGCAGTTACTAAATATAACTTGTGGAGGAGTGTTTTGTTAATTCATGAAAACAGTTTGCAGACTTCTGTTTTAACATGCATGCTGCGATCCGTTGCACCATCGTTCCAACTAATGCCACAGGCGCGACTATATCACGTGGCGGCTGCGGTGTTTTTAGTCTGTTCTCCACGCAACCTCGAACCCCACAGGAGTGTTTGGGCGTTTTGCCCTCCAGACTTTGTTAACTTGCTCAGATGTAATCATTTTTATATAGTTTATGTGCTTCTACCGAGTAAATATACTACAGAATCAAATTTTATGATTGCGAAGTGTTCTGTTAGGGTTTCAAACATTGTTGAACGGCTGCGATTAGCTCCAGCAGTACACGACAGGCGTACACGACGGGTGTCACGACCGCGTAACTCCCGTTTGTTCCCGTACTTGTCATCAGGACACGAGGTCACATAGTCTATGTGAGCGCCAGGTTCCAGGGTTTCCACTGAGCTGAAGAAAGCTTTCTCCTACTTTGCTTTGCTCCCCGGACTTTCCAGAACTTTGCATCTAATTTACAAATTTGAAGCCATCTAACTGAGAAACTGGCGTGCTGTCCTCACCACGTCTCAATCTCGAAGAACTTCTTGGCTAAATAAAAATAAATAAAGTCACTGAAGTCATAACTAACCCAGTACTGAAGAGCTGAAGTTAGAAGGAAATCATTTAAAGATCAACTCTGCCGGATGGATTACATTTCTGTGACCACATGACTGCTTGTGCATTATTATTTGGACCCCGAGCTTCACAAATCTGGCATTCTCATCTTATTACCTTTTAATGCCAAAACAGAACCGACCATCAGAACCAAATTGTAGCCCTCCTGAATATCTCAGTTGATTGCACAGCGTGTTATTCCACTCTGACACACAACACCTAATCTTATTTTAATCAAAAGATGCCTCGGAGAGGCGTGCACAGAAGTAGACCTGGTGTTGGGTTTTGGGGCGAGCCTCCGTCTCTGTCTCTGGTTTGGTTTGCTGTCGGTCAAAGGCAGTAATTTAGAAATTGTTGGGCTTAACTGAAGTTTGGACTTGCTGAGTGAGAGTGTTTGGCCTCAGGGGTGGATTTTTGCATCAGGTGTAAATTTAGGTCTGGGTTAGGTAGACGAACTCTGAGTGTCACAGAGGACACATTCTTAGTTTGAGCAGCAGCCTGAAGCCACAAAGATAAACCACAGACTGAGCCTGAAGGACGGCAAGCAGGCGTAAAACCTACAGCTGAACAACAGCAGGCGGCTAAAGCAGATATTTGACCAGTGAACAAATCGTAATGTCCTTATTGATCAGCTCAAGCTATTCATTTATAAAATAAGGCCAGCTCTGTGATCGATGCCTGAATAAATACAGACAACTCGCGCTGGCTGTGAAGTGAAGCCGACACAGAGTACCGACCTGCAGTTCCTCTAACGTCGCCGAGGCTGGCTCAGGTGAGTCCCAGTCCCATAAGTCCCCATGTTCAGATATCCAGCCACAGCGAGAAATAAAACATGTTTACAGCCTGGTACAAAAACAGTTTTGGTCTCTGTA